>JAMKCH010074167.1:0-16012 GCA_023653785.1 Ophioderma brevispina | reverse complement strand
CAAGTATACGTTTGACCTTGGTTTGACCTCACATAGTTGGAAGCTTTAATTTAACGTAGTTAACACCTTCATGTCATTTAAAAAAAAGAAAGGCGCCTAATTTGGTGCAAATGTGTAAAAATTCATCCCTAAGTTAAAAGCTTAATTTTGATGTCGTAAAATTCTCCTTTCCATTTCAAATAAAAAATAGAAAAACCGTCCAATTGGGCGCAAAATGGTAACAACTGCATCCCTCAGTTACGAGCTTTAATTTGATGTACGTACAACTCTGGTCATTTGCAAATAAAGAAAAGAAGAAAAAATGCCAATTGGGCGGAAAATTGTTAAAACTGAATCCTCCAAGTTTTATAAGCTTTAATTTACATAGGTTACACCTTCCTGTCATTTCAATCAAGAAAATAGAACAGGGCTCCCCATTGGTGCAAAATATGTCAAAAATGCATCCTAAGTAAAAGCTTTAATTTGATGTACGTAAAAATTCGCCTGTCATTTCAAATAAAGAAAATAGAAAAAACGTCCAATTGGTCGCAAAGTGTTAAAACTGAATCCCCAAGTTATAAGCTATAATTTTAACGTAGGTACACCTTCCTGTCCATTTCAAATAGAAAATAAAAAATGCGCCCAATTGGGCGAAAATCTGTAAAAACTGCATCCCCAATTAAAAGCCTTTAATTTGATGTACGTAAATCTCTCTGTCATTTCCATAAAGAAAATAGAAAAAAAAACGCCCAATTGGCGCAAAATGTGGTTAGCAGGAATCCCCAAGTCTAAGCTTTAATATGTAGGTTACACCTTCCTGTCATTTCAAATAAAGATGTTATCCTAATTTTCCGTCCTAAATATTTTTGCCTTTCAACCTCGTCATATACCTCTTGCTCACCGTAGTTTAAATCTACGTGGCCTGATCATTTTCTTACTTATAACTCTCCAGTCGTTAATCACCCTTTATCTATCCTTGCAACATGTTTTAACGCAAAAAAAAAAACTCCCATTTCCCAGCCAGTCTTGGCAGTGACTAAAATCAAAGAAATGCTTTTAAGGCCATTTAAACCTTCAATGATTTATTCTTGTCTGAAATGCATCGCATTTACCCACCCAATACTAAAACTCCAAAATTACATAGTACGTAGATCATTTTCATAAAAGAAAACATTTAATGAATGACCTCAGATATAAGAAATAAACTCCTTTGCAATTTTAGAGCAGTGGTTTCTATAGTAGGGTCGCTAAGGCGATCCGACAAAAAAACAACTGGTAACCTTTTTGAGTCTAGCTAGGAAGAAAATATGCTACACCATTGAAATTGAGTATACACCAATCTGGTTTTTGCACATTTGAACACCATCACTAACAGACATATCTGGGGCTATCCCCTTGAATTCACCTAAATATGCAGATCAATGTGTTTGAGACATAGAAACATATGGGAGGGACATACCGCGTCTGTTGGCCCCAACACAAAGCTACATGGCTGACACCCTGTATCGTCATTCTCAGAGATCTACAGGGTTGCCCTGTGTCGTAAAGAAGTCGTTTCTAGATCTACAGAGCACCGGCGCTCTATGCGCGCCCAACACCCTGTACTCTGCAAACAATAGATGGGGCGCGCCCCCTGGCTGCGCAGGGGGCGCCCCCCTCTAAACCCGCCCCTGGCCATCGACACATTTGCGTTCCTGTACTAGCTGCATACATACATACATTGTACACCTGCTTGTTCTAGACGCTGAGCAAGATCAAGGTTCTAATTCCAGACAAATGTCCTTACATTTCCTCCACTCAAGCACTGGTTTGTTGTCGCTGTGTCTCCAGGTCCAAGAAGCTATCAAGGATCCAACAGGCACCATCGTCTGTTCATTGGAACACCCCGAGAGAGAATATAATAGGATGTCTTCCCTTAAGAGGGATGATTCCTTTGTAAGTGCTAAGGGTTAAGGGCCAAGACCCTACCTAGACCTTGACATCAATTGCTAAAGTTTCTTATATCACTGTCAGGTCTTTGATGACACACTTATGTAACTGAAAGTTATCTGGCAATCTTCTGATAGGACACTATATTGTTCATTATGCCTTCAGACTGTGGTTGGTCCCGGTTTTTGCGATGGAAAAGTCCTATGAAAGTCTTTCAAACTCAAATGCTGTGACCCTTCAATCATTACCAACAGGTGGCATTACCTATCATACACTTTTTATTAATTTAAGTACGGTAGCCATTGGTGTTTATCCACATTTTTATCTCCCCATAGGAGGGAGGACTGAAGGTGAAGGAAAAGTCGTAAATTCAGGTCGGTCTCGAACCCCCGATTTCCAGGATAGCACGCTACAAACAGCGTTGCTGGCCCTGCCCATTGATTCGTCCCATATGGGTGTTCGTTGATGACGCAATTGCACATCTGATATTCAGTGCATGTTTTCTCACTCAGTGCATCCGTGTGCTTTGTCTTTGGTACCGTTAGTGTTTACACTATACATTTCACAATCACCTAGGTTTGGTAGTGAGACTGTTTTTTTAGGACATTTAAAACATACTCTGTCACCATAGAACTTAAAATATAGTACTCACAAAAATGTATATCCTCAATTAAACATGCTCTTAACATGCCTCACAAATGTGTATTTTACATCCTCTTTGTGCTTTTTAGAGAACAAACTTCTATTTCCCCTGTTGTAAGTTTGTTAAATGAATTCAATCAGATATTTGGTTTCAAAAGTTAATGGTTTTGACAAAGTACCGAAGGTGGTTGGGAATTGATGTTTGATTTGAAATTCTCATTAATTGTATGTGGTGTTTCTTTGTTGTTTATTTTTTCAAAGGCAATATTTAACAAATTTCAAAATGTAAAATTATTTATTTATTGGATTTATTTGGCATCCTTCAGTAAATTAGGGTATTTCCTATGTACAACATTTATATTGTTGCCTTGTTATGAATCTAATTTGAATAAATGCTGTATAATTAAACATTTCTAGTTTTGAATCTGTGAAGAAATACCTTTTTGCATTTGTTGGGTTCATTCGTGTGTGCTTTCACAGAAGGCGGTGCGCCAGGGTAAGTCATAGGGAGGGCCAAAAACCCCCATCAGGGGGGTGAAACAGTACAGAAAAATAACTCATTTTGGTTAAAAAAGCCTAATTTTGCGGCAAACCCCTGTCTTTCCTAAAATTAAACTCTCGGGGGGGGGGGGGGTGCCGCCCCTCCCTGCCACCCTCGGCACCGCCGTGTCACAGTGACTAACAACGTATCTATGCATATTTTTCAATTATGGTGCGGCAGAGAGTAGGTACTTCGCTGCATACAGTTTACACCATAGTTCAGACCAGGGCAGAGGTAGCTAGATAAGGATTGCCTAACAAAAGCTCCTTCCCAAAGTGATGTCAATTTTAAAAAAGATGGGAGGTTGATCACTAATAGGTCAACTGCTTTTGTGGTCACTCTTTGGGAAGCCAAGTTCAGCTTTGGATTGACTAGTTATGGATGAAACTGAAATCTTTGACATAAACCATAGTACCAGGTAAAGCAATGAGGTGTGTGTATGTGGTGGTGCATGCAATGTGTGCATGCATGCTGCATACATGACATGGGATTTTTGTTACTCATGTAAGCAAACATTTTAGAGATACCAGGAAGACAGTGTTACACAATCCTAAATATTTAATGCCACCTTTCATATTGTATGCAGGAAGAGCTTCATAAATTTTAAACACATCTCAGAAATCATGAAATAATGAATAACTGAATTTTCTAATTCATGGTGACAAAAGTTAAGCTGAGTCAGCGTAACTTGAAGTGTCCTCAATATCATGCGACTTTCACCCACAAACAGAAGACTCAAGCATTATTCATTTCAAGTGCCCAGCTGACACGTATTACATAAGATTATATTGGACGGTACATGTGCAATGGTTGAAATATCAATTCCAGTTTATGTGATGTCAATATTAACATTTTTAATAGATGGTACTTCAATGAACTTGAAATTAACTTGTGTCAACCAACCCGCCCTTTCTCTGTCATTTTTATCTTCTGTCATAGGTGTATTTTCTTACTAAAACCCAGCTTAAAATCCTTTAAGTCACGTTAAGTAAATGGAAATCTCTATACAAAGATCAAGCTTTATTCCGGGAAAGGATACCACAAGCTTGAAGACAAAACTAGTTCGAATACCAAGAGGGCAGGGTACTGTCTAAAGGCATACTCAACCAGCGCAAACGTTTAGTAATCTTAAGATAATTATATCAAACAGATAAAAGTGTATTTTATTACATAATGTGGAATAAAATATTAATCATCACAAAACTGAATCAAGTTGGTGAAATCAGTTTGTGTACAAAAGCAATATACAGCATTTGAAGGTAAGAACACCAACATAAGGTGCACAATGCCAGCTATAAATTGAAACTTCCACTCAATTAAACCTTGTGAATTATGTCAGAAGTCGCCACATATCTTCGCATATGTTCTTTATAATTAAAATCACGGACGATAGCTAATAGCCTCATCCCCAGAAGCCCAGATTTTACTGGAAGTGTCACATGTGGTATCATAAGAAAGCTATTTTTATCATTAACCTGATGAAATCTTAGACCCAAAGGATGTTTGGTTGGGAAGTTATGAGCGAAAATGTGCCCCATTTTGGTCACCATATATTAATTTTACAACAGTTATCATGGGGCTTAAAATCATGATATCGGCTGCGAACTTTCCGATGGATGTTTGGAGTGAAGGCCAATCTATCAAGATGAAAAACTATATATCATTAAATTGGGCCACCCCCTTTAATAGCTTTAGTTCTTTACCTGTGTTGAGTCTCACTTTGAGCAAAATGAATATCAGTTTTTTGAAATGTAAACTCTTCACTACTAATGAGCCCTAACCAGGAATCAATCAGAAATAGTAGTCAAGGTTAACAAATGGATTCCTGCAATATGCAACAATATCATCAGCACACCAAATGCATGGTGCTTCCATCCTCAATCATTACATGGAATGTGAAAGAACTTTGATATCAGTTTCCAAGTGTTCAATACAGGATGGGACATGTCAAGCTACTAAAGACTTTCATCCATGTTCAGAGACACGAAACTGCTTGAGAGGGGATAGCAACAAGTCGATGCAATCCTTAACACATTACAGCAGTTTCGCCAAGAGAAGAAAAAGTTTGTTCACATAATGGGCAGAGGAGATGTGGAGTCATTTGTGTAGCAGAACCATATATGATGACTGAACTGTTAGTTATTTTTTAAATGTCAGAAAATTAAAATTTAAAAAAATTGTCAAAAACAACAATGTCTGCATAGCAATTGGCTAATTTATTAAAATACACTATCAAACAAAACAAATGGACATAACACAAAACATAGACAAAGCTTTGTCCAAATGTAGGTGAATTTCCTTTGGCGTAGTACGTTAGTGCAGCACTGAATAGTTGCGATCCACCTTATTGCAGTGGTACTTTAGGATGGACAAAAAGTTATCAATGATCAACTTAGTGTTTATTCCTGTTGCAGTTTTATGTCTGTTAACATAAAGGTGCAACAAGAGATTTCACATATTGAGGGTTTTTACAATCCAGAAAGCCTGACTCAAAAAATACGGCTTTGAAAATGTGATGTTTAATATTTTCTACTTAAGCAATCTATTCATTACTCAAAATGTAAACATCTCATAAGCTCATTACATGGTACTGTAAGCAAACAATATAATAAAATTGTTATTTTAAGTTCAGGTTATTTTAGTTTGTGATATTTGTGAGAAATGAAGAAATTCTTTAAAATATTTCTTTTAGTGCTGAGTTACGTCGTTCTGACGGTAACTGAAACGGTAATCTGTGGACGTGAACATCTCAATTATTGCTCTGATTGACACATTATGTCAATCAGATGTTTAAGCATGTCATCCCTTTGAAATGTTTTAAAAGAAATCATCAATAGAAGTGGGATAGGGATAGCTAAAAAGCTTTGCAATTTGGCAATTGTGCAAAGTATTGAAGCCTCAAACTCATTGTTTGGTAAATAGTTACCATCAGAAGGTTGTTGTATTCAGAGTTAAGGCTTTCTGTTAGTAAATAAAGTGTGGCACTTGAGATGTGGTGATGTGAAGAGTGTTATTTTGACTAGAGGCAATAGGAATAGACTGAGTTACGGTTCATGTTTCAGAATATGGAGTGTGTTACCGATTTTTTTGGTACCCCCAAACCTCAAAATCACCAAAAAAGTGAGTACGTCCTTCTGTTTGTCAGCCCTCGATATAGTATCCCTAAAAAAATCGAAAGGAAGTGCTGATTTTTGCCCTGATGTAAAGATTTCATCAAACAATAATCCACCTGAAAGGATTAAGCTTATGATAAATGTTCTCTGGTACAGACATTTGACATTTCTAATTTTATCGGAGCAAATACGAAATTGGGCCTGTTTTATATTGAAATATAAGCCAATCAGAATGACTGTTATCTCTCTTTTAAGACATTTCTCTAGACATATAACAAGTAAGAAATCTTATGAGTGTCTAGTCTATGTGAAATTACTATTATGACAAATATTTGAGTGCTCAAAAAAGCTCTTGTTGCAACATTAATGTAGCATAGCATAATTTTCCTGCAAGGTTTTGTTGCAAACAATAACAGTTTGGCCATAATGAAAGATCTACCACTACAAATGCTTATTCAAATTTAAAAGTCAAAATCACTATTCTAAAAAACCGTTTTCAATGACTTTGTCACCGTTGTGTCTTTGTGGACTACAGCTTTACAACCAAATACACATAGTTAAATGGAACTTTCCGTACACATCTGTGTCTCCAGAAGATCACAGCCATATCATACATCAACCAGAATTCAGGTGTATCTATTATAGGCTAGCTTTACACTCCAAAAAACTAATGAAGGCAGCACCTACCTCCTGCAGAAGTTGAGACTCATGTGTCAAAGTCAAAATTTTCCAAGAGTGACAAGAAAAAGCCAAACACGGTTACCTCACTATTTCGAACTACAATGTCCTGCATTAATGCCCAAATGATGACCAAAGACACCAGGTAGTTCATACAAGGGGCATGGGTGACACCTGATAAATTGCAGGTAATAATGTTAAAACTATTTCGCAGAAAAAATACCACAAAATCTTGTTTACCACCTACCATATCCTCAAGGATATTTTTGTAAATTCCCTCAAATACTTCAATCATTAACAAGCACTTTCAAGAACCAAGATACCACGTCAAATGGAATGTCTATGAACCAATGATAAAAATGAGCAGAGGATCATATTTGTTAATTGTGAAAAAATCTTAAATTAGACAACCACAAACACAACCAGGTGTTAAAACATACATGACATACTGCGTCACATCCATCATAGTACTGACAGCTGAAGACTTTATGAGTAACCATGGTCCCCTTGGAATGCCTTGAGTTTAATTAAATCCAGTTATCTTCCACTGGACACTTGGAAAAATACACAATGACAATGCTGACAGTGACAAAGTCTACATTATTCTTAACCAAACCCTGCTCCCGATGGTCCCCATCCTACTCCAATAATAATTCAATTAAGCTTTGTCTACTACAAAAAAATAAAAGAAACAGGCATTGTTTTGCACAAGGATTTAAAAAGCATTGAATGGCAAAAATGTTTATCTCTGTTAACGAAAAAATGTTCGTCTGAATTAGCAATATTTGCGTATAATCAATAGTCAGGGGAAAATCAGTCATTTCTTCAGCATTTCGGCATTGAACATATTATATGACTGATACATTAGATGGAAGGATTAAAATGACTGATGCTATAGCCTTATTTAAAAAAGGAATGGGATATGATTAAAGATAAAAAAGTATTTCAGTCTGAAAGTTAACATTAATCATCCTAATGGTGTAGCACAAGAGATGTCCATCATTTTTACAAAACGTGGCCTCCTTTAAAAGGACATGATCAGTATCAATGCTTGAGATGATTAAATATAAAAAGGAACATGAAGAAGTGGCCAGATATATATATATATTAAACTATATATATATATATTTGCTACCAAATGGTATATTAGGGAGAAAGTTGAATAATCGTAGCTTTAAATGAGCGTGTATTGGTATTTAAATAATTAATATTCATTATCCATTGTTAATCTAGTGGATTACCCTTCATTTGCATCAAATAATATCATATCCTGGACGGAAAATTTTTTGTTTACAAAAAACAAACCCGCAATTCTAAAGGAAACGTTAGGGAGACAGTAAATGTCACCTAAGTATTCATTAGTACATAACAAAAAAAGTGTCTCCCAAAGGTGCGCTATAGGGTTATATTATATATATAATATAGATATATATATATTAATATATATATATATGTAGTATAGATATAGCTCTAGATATATATAATGAAAAGTGGAGATAATAGATAAACTACATGATAAGCTGAGTAAAGCAGAGAGTGAAACGGTTAAACTTCATTGAAAATTAAACGTCATACGCCAATTACCCAGAATGAAGTTATAGGCTTTAACATGTTTAAGAGGATTGATTTTAAAAAAATTATATTCTAACTTACGATTCAAATAATCAGTGAATGAAAAAATAGCCGCCATCATACAAAGTGTCAAAAAAGTTTGAAAAACTACATTTTAAATTGGTCCAGCCGTTTGGATAGTGGAAAAATACTAAAATTAGCAAATTGACCATAAATTAAAGTGGGCACTCGAACCACCACATTTGGAGACGTTTTTTTACTCAAAAACATCAAAAGAAAATCATCAGGGCAATAAGGGAAAACATATGTACTGTCTTTGGATATGAAAATCTCAAGTTTGATGAGTGAATGGTGACGCGTGACGAGGTCAATCTATCACTCACCTTTAACCTATTTTTTCAGTAACATTATGTACATGAAGAACTCAAATTTGCCGGAAAAAAATATAGGCCGATAATTATAGGGTGTCCTGAAAGATAGATATGAAATTCCTAAAATTTGTTTTGTGACATGTTTTTATCAAAATAGATATTTACTGATTTGTTCATTGTAGGTTATTAAACGTAAAAACGTATATTGGTAGGTCTAAAACAGAAATGTAATGATGCATAATCGCCAATTAGAATAGAAATCCACAAATTGAAAATCCAGTACATTGTTTCCCATCGTCTGTTAAAGTTATATAGCGACAAAAAAAGTTGGATGATTTTTCAAATAAATGCGAAATGGGAAATTGAAAGCATAAAGACGGACTTGCATTACCATAAGTAACGGTTATACCGTACAACGAAATTGATGATTGACGAAAAAATGGAATAGAGGAGTGCTCATAGTACGAAATGTATTAGATTTAGACCGGATAAGCCCAAAACGGCCCAAATTGATTACCAATTATTAGTTGTGGTTGATAAAAGTGCAAAATAGTGCCGGGAAAACCTTATATATAAAGTTTTCAAATTGGAGTAGTGGGCTTGCCAAAATAAGAAAAACAAGTGAGTTTTCCAAGGTTACCCCAGAATCCAAAAACAACAAAATACCCCATTCTCCCCAAAAATGTTTCTGCAACCCCATTCCCATAATGGAGGAATTGCACTAAGTCAAGTATGAGTTACAGGGTTCAATCATTGCACCAACTATTAAGTTAATCAGTCAATATGTATAGGCGTATGAGTCATTACATTTGATCACACCAGACACACACCAGAGGATGGGTTAAAAGAATGGCTAATGCAGAGCATTGTGGCCTTGACTAACTAAACAATACACTCAGTATTTAGGGATACCAAAGTGATGAAGCTGCTGAGAACACAAGACTGTTTAGCCATTGTAAAAAGTCCCATTAAAGGAGAACCTCTGTACTAAGAATTATTTATATAAATACGCGATAAAATAATTACTGAACAAATATCGATGTGTTTCTGGAAAAACAGAATTATTACAACCAAAAAATGGAATACAACAGATTTCTCTGGACATGCGTATTTGAAATTTCGCACTATGCATATGGGATGATATGTTTAGTGTTATGCGATCGAACGGCACTAGTAGGCCCCCCACCAACATACACTTTCACCAGTGACGCTTTCATAATGTGGTATTTCCAATGGTATGTATGAAGCAACGTGCTGCGCGTCACACATAACACGTTATACACTATCGCATTTTTTAAATAGCGCAATTGGTCGACTAGAGGGTTTGAGTCATTTTATCGGTTAAATGTTTCGTTTTCGATTGAAACCACTCGTTATGTGGTCAAGAATTATTTTATGAAATACCTGTAGAACATTATTCATTTTATGGGTTATCCTTTTAAAAGAGGACCATTGTCATTGGTTTTTGCACTGGGAATCGACCTTTTCAATGAATTTGAACATTCGCAGCAAACTTCAATGCATGCATGTAAGCTCCTTCTACACGCTGGGTACATTCACAAGCACTTGCTAGAACCCATTACGCAATGTGCAATACGCATAAGTGTGTTGCCAAAGAGTGCACGTTATGACCCGGTAGGACGCTTCTCCGGGTTGTTGTGTTTGGTGTGTGGTATAAACATTGTTTTGAAAAGGTAGAGAGTGAATTGGTGTCGTGTCACATGACCTCGTACATGGTGCAATTTCATATTATGGTGCAGTATGGATTGGTTTAACACATCCTCTGGACACACACAGACAGATATAATAATATATAATAATGAATATTTTACGCGAGGAATATCCACGTAAACGAGCTTCAAGGCGACTTGTGTGCGGCAAGCATGAAAGGCGCTCAGCAATCATAGAAACCATAATCCCAGAACAGATTTATGCCAGAAGACTCGATTTTAGAAGCAAGTAGGAACCGGAGATAGTACCCGGAAGAAACACCTGCAGGGAACGAGTATGGTCGAGAAAACCAAGTTCATAAGCCACCGAGAAGGCAGCCCGAAGACTAATTGGTGTAAGGCGAGGGAAGATACGCTGCGCCAACCCATTCAGATAGGACAGACAGACACACTAACAAAGTAAATCCCTATATGGGTACCCGGGGGGGGGGGGGCATGTGTCGGTACATCAACAAATACATGCCCCCATCGCCCTCACCCATGGTAACTGAAAGTGTCTGAATGAATTTAGGAAAAAGTCTGATCTGGAAAGGCTGGGATGAATAGGGAAAGAAGCTTAAATTCAGACCTAAATTCAGACCACTTTGCCCACCCCAAAGTTAAAGACACTATCAGTGATTGAAGAATGCTGAGAACCACAAGACTGTTTAAGCTCAGTAAAAAAAGTCCTCTTCAAGGCGAACCTGTACTAAGAATTATTTATATATTATACGACTATTAAAATAATTACTGAAACAGCAATACGAGTGGTTTCATGGAAAAAAACAGTATTTTACTAACAAGTAAAAATGAAAATTACAAAGTATTTCCTCTGAACATGCGTATTTGAAATTCGCACTAGTGCATATGGGATATGGATACGTGTTATGCGATACGAACGGCACAGTAGCATCATAAACCTTCACCAGTGACAGGCTTGCATAATGTGTATTTCCAATGGTATGTATGACGCAAACGTGCTGCGTAACACATAACACGTTATACCACTATCATTTTTTAAATAGCGCATGGTCAGAATAGATAGATGGTTTTTTGAAGTTCTTTTTAGGTTTTAAAATAGTTTCGTTTTCGATGAAAACCACTCTTTATGTGGTTCAATAATAATTATGAAATCCATTGTATAACAGTATTCATTTTTATGGTTCTCCGTTAAAGAGGACAATTGTCTTGGTTTTGTGCAACTGGGAATAGACCTTTTTCAATGAATTTGAACATTCGCCACCAAATCCAGCATGCATGTAAGCCATCCATCTATAACACCGCTGGCGTACATTCACAAGCACTTGCCTCAGACACACATTACGCAAATTGAAATACGCATAAGTGCGTGCCAAAGAGTTGCACGTTATGACCGTTAGGACGCGTATCAGGGTTGGTGTTTGGGAAACATCGTTTTGAAAAGGTCAGTAGACTTGTGTCGGGTCACATGACCTCGACATGGGTGCAATTTCACATTATGGGCATTATGGGATGGTTTAAACACATTCCTCTGGCACCAACAGACAGATTACTCAAAATATTAATAATTTGAATATTTTTAACGCGCGACATATCCACGTAAACGAGTCAAGGCGCTGTGCGGCAGCCATGAAAGGGGCTTAGTATATCAGAGAAACCATGTACCAGACCAGATTTAGCCCAGAAGCTCGATTTTGAGAAGCAGTTCGGAAACCGGGTACGCCGGAGAAAACCTGCGGGACGAGTATGGATCGAGAAACCAAGTTCACATAAAGGCCACCGAGAAGGAGCCCCGAGACCTCATTAAGGCGAGGGAAGATACGCTGCGCCAACCCATTCCAGATAGACAGACAGACAAACTAACAAAAGTAATTCCCTATATCGGCGTAATAAAAGGGGGGGGGGGGCATGTGTAGGTACATTCACAAATCCATGGCCCTCGCCCTCACACTGGTAACGAAAGGGTCTGAATGAATTTAGGCAAAAGGTCATGATCGGAAAGGCTGTAGAATAGGGAATTAAGCGTTTTAAATTTCAGAACTACAATCAGACACTTTGCCCACCCAAAATGTAAAGACACATCAGTGATTTGAAAAAAATTAAAGGCAGAATAGTTCAAAGTGAAGGATAGGTCTGTAGAATTCTCCAAAGTGACTTTTCCAGCTGTAGAATTGACAGAAAGAAAGAAAACGCAGTGTACCAAGATACGATTCTCATTCAATACGGTGTTGAGTAAGTGTCCGAACGGACAGTAATGACTAAAATCTCCGATTCTGTTTTTATTAGTTGTTCTGGTCTTATCATTTGCAGGGAGTTAGGCTACCTGGAATTGTTACATACATGCAAAAAATCTGATTTTGATGATTGTTCGATTTGCTGATTTAGCAATCACTGATCAGTGTCTTTGTAATTGACTTTGCCACCCAGCAACAAAATCAATAAATACAAGAGCCAATGATAACAACTATAAAGTGATTGTCTATTGATATTACACAAACCCCTAATCTATAATCCTGTTGAAGTCAGTTGATTGCTTTTCATACAATGCAGATTTTGGGTTCAAGTGTCCGGAATGGTGTCTGACATTTTTTTGAATTTGTTGTTGAAATTGTAGGAGGTAACAAGTAACAATAGATAATTCTTCATTTGTTGTGAGTGACTAAAGTTCAGACCATTTGCCCAAATTCAAACGTTTTCAGTTACCAGTGTCCAACCCCAACCAAATCCTGGCTATGCAATGAACACACCAAAAGACCACGGACCAGTAGTATGGATGAGGCTAAGAATTTTAATTAAATGGAAATGATAATTAACTATAGTGTGAAAAGAGGTGTTTGATGTACGCATTCACGTGGTGCATCAAAACAAGGTTTGTGAAGGTGATTCTCAACCAGACCATTTAAAGCACTTATGACATATTTCATCCTACTTTTTTAATAAGAGTAACATTTAATTGATCAATGGACAACAATTCCACCCTGCAAGATATTCACCTTTTGTTTTTGTGCATTTTAGGGCATGTACTAAAGAGGTAGCTCTACGGCATGTCTATATCTAGCTTTTATTGTTGTAGATTTTCTTGGTAACATCTTTTTGGAAAAAAATCTCTAATTTCAAATATTTATTGATGTAAACCTCCATGTTTGCAAGTTAAACCCCCATTCACACCTAAAGGTGATAACATCTTGTCCTAACTCTAGAGCACATGCACTCCATGTTAATTTAACCATCAGCTGTATGCATGGATTTTCTTCCACTATAGTCTTAATGTACTTTCCCAAAATAGATATTTTTTTTTGGTACACTGGCGCATGACTAAACAATAGGCATCTGATCAGAAACAAGTAAATTTCTCTCCATGAAATGAAATTCATTACTTAAAAAATGTATACCATCATTATTAAGGTTGCACCACATGTTGGCCTTATGTTAGAGAGAATTCAATCTCACGGTCAGGAGGCAGCAGTTCCAAATCTTGTCCTTGGGTCATAACACAAAACTTTTGTAAAAATTGCCTACTGCCTTCCTGTCAGGCACTTGGCATTAAAAATGGACTGGGAAAGCTACCTGTGGACTAAGCCCATACGGTCACAGACATGGGGCCTGGGATTATTAAAATGGGGATAGTTGCTGTCCTATAATACTTAGCGTCTACCTAAAAGTGATGACGTCCTTCTTGCTTCTGGCCACAACAAATTTCTGCAAAAACTCAATTTGAGAAGGTACCCATTGTGCGGCTGGTCAGCTATCTACCACTAATGTAGTCTCACATCATCTTAAAGTGCCAGGCTCTCAAATCAAGAAAAGAACACAATACACATAAATCGGACAAGCACCTTTAAGGGTCCATAAGACAAACCTCTCCTGTCCACAGTGCACAGCAGCCAGGGCCTTCTATAATGGGCCATGCACATAATTTACAAATGGAATGAGGCTATCATCCTAATGCAGTAATGGATGGTGCTTCCTCTGTTGCTATTATACATTATATCCATAGAGTGTATTGCAATTACAGCCGTCATTGAAATATGCACTATTGGAGACATTTCACCCTTTGTTAGGCCGGGTAATAGGCCTCCATGGTATTGTTCATCTAATATTATGGTCAATGCCGGGTATCTTAAAATAATACCACTCATCTCCTGCACATTTTATTGGTAAATAAGAAATTAAGTCAGCAAAATGCAGTCAATAAATTTGGCACCTGTGCAGGATGACAGTATTATCCAGAAGAACTTTTATCTACATAATTTCATTGACTTCAAAACTCATAGCATCGTTTACCTTTAACTCCTCAAAATCGCATATCCTCTGTAGAATGATGCCATTTTTCTCCCAATAGATGAGTTGAATTGCAGAGCTCCTGCTGACCTCACAGGACCTTTGACCCAACTCTATCCCCTAAACAGTCTTTAAGGTCACTATTTGACCAGCCATGAAGCAACATCACAGTCCATATGATGTCGGGCGGTACATTCACTTAACTTCTCACAATGACTTGAAAAAAGTCACACTCCATACTTTTACTGACCTACACTGAACAATGCCTCTAGTCTATAGTTTTTGGTCAGTTTGAAAAGATGCAAGTATTGTATCTTAAAAAGTGGCTCACATAATAGCTCAGTGCACAGAAATGCAGTTATTAGCAATTTGCAAGTGTTTAGGCAGCATACGTACACGATAATGTAATGTTTCAATATTGTGCAATTACATAAGATCAATTAGGTCCTTGTACACTTTCTTCTTGCCACTAAGAAAATCAATGATTGAGCAGCTCCTTTAGTTCTTGCGTTCTGTGTTGGAGCTCTGATGAGTGATGGGCCAAAGGCATTTTCCATCTCGTGCTTGTTTTATAGATAATAATAAGATTTAATTTTTATAGCGTGCAAACAAATCCACCGAAGTACTCAGGGCGCAGCTGTTCCTCTCTATAGAGATAGTCAACTACTATCGGCCCGTCACAGACAACCAATGATAAGGAGTCTCACAATTGAATTGGCAGAAATTCGGGGCATCAAAGGTCAAAAGCACTTTCCCCTATAGACAAGAATGTTCAAGGATGCCTAGGTGGCAAAAGGCACACCTTGATAACTTTATTAAACTATGCCTAATACTATTCAGTAGCCGGCTCCTTGGAACATATATTTAAACCATTTGATCAGCCTCCACCCCCCCAAGAATCACTTACCCACAACTACACAAAAATCTGAATTTTGGATATTTTCTGATTAAGTGCCTTTTAAGCAATATGACCACACCAGGGCACCAGTGCAATTTACCATAGGAAAAATATTTTGTACAGTGCATGTACAATCGTTGACCTATGGACGCGTTTGACGTCATCGCAACAGAGTCATTGATAAAAATTGCCAGACATTTCAATCAACGCCTCTACCATCTGGGGCTTATATACCCCACAATTCATTATTCCAAGATCGCAGAATGCGGTTAAACATCTGGATTCCTCAGTATTACGTGTTTCACACCCGATCAAAATAT
>JAMKCH010074160.1:0-170335 GCA_023653785.1 Ophioderma brevispina | reverse complement strand
GTTTACGACTTTTTGATCATTATCAAGCTTAGTAACCTCTATATTTGAGTTTGAGTATCACCAAAACCCCTTATATTACATTTTTTGTAAAAATTGTAATATATTGGCCAAAAGTTAAAAATTGATAAAATTACTTTACATAATCACAGAGAGCTCAAAGCTCATTTGCATGGATGTACACCCTGCAGGTACTCCTGCATGGTGACTAGTGGTTAAGCTATTGCATGTGTACCCTAGTGGATGATACCCCCCACTTTTGTTGCGCCGGCGATGTTGTGTCCTGCGGTTGGTAACTCTGTTGCTCCTTAATAGTACTTCAAGGACTCTCCCATTAAAAATTGGTTGTGTAGATTGCCCCTTTAAAAGTTAACACTACTGTAATTTCTACTTAAAAGTAACTAATTCACACTTAGGTCAAACAGAACTGTGTTAATAATTGGTGTTTTTTTATGCTTTTGTGCTTACTTTTAAATGTATGTACATCCTGATTGAAATAAACAATATTTTTGAGAAAACTGACCCTCTAAATGCGCTGAGAATTCTTTTCTTTTTCTTTTGTTGTTAACTACATTAATTAGTTATTATGACTAAAATATAGCCGATATTGGTTTAAAAACTGACTTTCCATCTAAAACTACATGTCTTCTAGTTACCAAATACAGTGAAATCAGATAATCCAATTTCCGGACTTCAAAACATTATGTGAATGTTTTCATCCTATCCGATGATATAGCCATCATTGTAACATATCCTAGATTGCCCCTTTAAAGTTAACACAACTGTAATTTCTACTTACAGTAAACGCCTTCACCTTTAGGCAAAAAAACTGGTGTTAATGTGTTTTTTGATGCTTTTGTGCTTACTTAAACATGTTTTATGTGCTCCTAAGTTCAATAAACAATTTAGAGAAAAATGGACACTTAAGACTGCTCTGGAATTGTTTTAATTTTCCTTTATTTTACTTTATCTTTAATTTGTTATTTAAGACGTAAATAAGTCCAAATTACTTAAAAGTTGTAATTTTTCTGATAAAGCTTGTTTTTGAATATAATCAAATGACCAAAATCGCAAAAAACATATTTTTGGCCAAAAATCATCTTTTTTGGCCAAAAGGCCAAAAAAATACATTTGTATTTTTGGCAACACGTCGTATGAGAAAATATACTCATTGAGGGCAGTTGATCTGACCTGTGGCCAGCTTGTAACAAAAACTCCCACATAAATTTTTTTTTCTGAACACATTGATGATACTTTGCATGGCTGTCTGTATCACATATGCGATGCCAGTGCACAAAAACCATTTCTTCTCTGATAAAACTGCTCGTCAAGCCTTAGTTCTTCTTGCATATAAGAGCGAAGCAAAATGTTTGGAAAAGAAACCAAAATGAAAAAACATAAAAATCATAGTTAAAGCCCAATCGGCTTTAAAGCCGACTTTGGTAAAATTAACTAGAATAGTGAACTCATCATCAAGATATATTTGTATCTTAGAAATTTCGAGCACAATATCGGGCGCCTTGAATAAAACCATTCATTCTTACATGTGGGAGACTTTTTAAGATCATCACATAAATCATCCATAACCTATTACACGATTGAATCTCCAAATGGTCGTTTGATTAACGACCATGTTGAAGAGATCAACAACATGGTCGTTTGATTAACAAAATATTATCCTCTTTACCCTTAAAGTTGATTAATACTACTAAGCAACAATCATTGAAAAAGTCGCAATATTGGTGGTTTCATAAACGGAAAAAATATGCGGCCTATACAAACACTTCATAATTTATGCTTTTCTGCAAAGCATTAATCACTCGGTATTTCTTGGAAGTAATAAGTATAATCTTCTTACCAATTGACTATGACAAGTTTTCTGGCAGAAACAATTTTTAAAGGGATCCGCCATGATGGAAAGACTAGAGGCTTGCAAGATATTTTAAATTAAAAGAGCATAAAAAATTACATTGATAATATCAGACAAACAACATATTAAAAAGATATTTCCTGCTTGTATACCACTTCTGTGGTTGTGTGCAAACTTGAGCGCGGCGCATCGTGAGTGCTATAGACCAGTTAACATCCTACGTCACTTCTTTGGTTGCTGCGAATCCATCCTGCGAATCGTTATAGCCCCCATATAGTATAAAACTCTAACAGATACAATTGCACAGTGTGTAACATCAGGACGAATATTTCAAGATACCAGGGCCCCCCTCATCCTAACATGTTTACAACCATTGCTGTTAACTGGGTCTAGTTTTTGGTGGTATTCTGTTGCCCGTGCTGTGCTCCGAGAGGCGAACGACCGTTAAAATTTAATTAAAACTCACACAAAAAGTTTGGGGCTAAATTAATAAAATTTAAAGGGATAGCAGCGATACGCGGAGAGAGGAGAGAGAGAGAATCGAAAAAGAGGGAGGAGAATCGAACAAAGTGGAAGAAGGAAGGAAAATGCATGTTGTTAACTTATAAATTAGGAATTAAGTGTGTACAATTCCATATAACTACTTTAATGTAGAAAAAAACACCAAATAGTGAAAAAATGAAGTATTGAGGAAATTTGTCATACCGTCACCTGCAAATAGACCCTACAAGCATGGCTCTGCCATCTCAAAATCTGCACTAAGCTGATTGTGGTTTACACTAGTACAGAATAAACAAGATCAATAATTTTTTGTGTTGTAGGTTCAAACGTATTGACATGGTGCAACAATATTATACGTTGTGCTAATAGTTTCCAAGTGAATGAGAATACAGCTAGGTTGTTTTTGGCTCAGAGGGACTGGATTAGTTTATTTACTAAGGGTTGTTCTCAAATACTTCAACACTGTGCCGGCGGCCATATTAGCTGCCCCTTTTGTCAACCATGAGGGCGCTATAACCAAGAAAACAGTCAATGTTTGCTGATGGGTGAGGGACAGCACATTCAGATACTGGCAACAGTACATCCTTCCCTTTCTTTAATAGAGTCTCATGCAATGCATCAGTTTTTGCCGAACAGTAAACATTCCAAGTTTTGCAATACACAGTTCAATAATGTCTATGCTGGCATGGTCAGGCATTAAGAGTTAAAGTGGTTTTTCCTTTAAACAACTATAGTTTTCTGTTTTAGTAGAAAACTTTTTCTTTGTTTTATGGTTCCTTGTGAAACTGATGTCAGCCAAAATCCAAGTCATTCTACTGGTAGGAACAACAAGCTCTCAGGTCAAACTAGTGAGCAAATCTTTTCCAAAACATTGCTCACTACCACAAACTAATACTCTTACGCAAGATAGCGCAAATTACAGTTCGGCACAAACATGCTTACAGGCAAGAACAGCGCTTTAACCTTTAAAATTAAATTGCCTTGTACTGCCTACGACTTACCCTATGCAGCCTTTACGCATAAGCTCTACTTAGGGCAAACAAAGTCTTTAAATTAGAGGTGGCTTCCTGGTCCTTGTAGAGGCGTCTGACTGGTTGCTGCGGAGGCTGCTGTTTTGGTGGTTTCATCTGGTTCCATCTGGTGGGCTTGAACAGTTTCCTTTAACTGGTTTAGAACAAACTGTTGTTCAAGAGTGCAAGCGTCATGACAGCATTGTTGTCAGTTTGTACAGATCATTTCAGGCTCGTTGCTGGTCGTAGCAACCTGCTCAGTCTTTTGTGCAATTTTCTAAAGGAAAATAGCAATTTCTTGTCACAAAGGTTTGCCGTCTCTTTGCTGTTACAGAGTTTCCTTTCTTCCTTACGACATGGAACGGGTGTGGATTGAACGGTGTATCTAACACGTTCTTCCTGTGTTGTTTGCACAGACCGTGTCACCATGTCAAATAACATAGAGCTTTGCGTGCAAATCTTTATCTGCGTACGCTTTCATTTTTCTCTTGTCTTGGTGTCATGGTGCGGATATTCAATCGGCTGTAGCTGCGTTTTGTGGGCGCTTCTGGTAACGTCGTTTTCATTTTTCTGGAGTTCAACGCTTCGCTTGGGGAGGTTGCCTTATTAGCAACGTGGTGTGGCTCTGTCTGGCGAAGAACTATAAAGTTCGTGCTTCCCATTTGAGGCGAGACACATGCCGTACGATTGTCTTGGTGATGCGGGCGAACGAATCTTTCCGACCTTCTCATTTGGCGCGTGGCCACAGCGGTGTGCATTTTCGGTGTATGAAACCGGAGTACTTTCCGTAATCTGCGAAGTCCTTTACCATTAAAGGGGGGTCCGTTGGTCACTTTGTGACAATGTCGGGAATTCCTTGACGCGCAAAAACTGCATCCAATTTAGGAATTACGGATTTGCCAGAAGTTGTGGTAACTATCTCTCAACTTCGGAAACTACTGTTGGGGAGTCGTCAACTAGGACAAGGAAGATATTCTCCGATGTAAGTGGGCCTTTTGAAGTCTACGGAGACTTGCTTTCCAGGCCGGTGGCAAGTTAGTCTTTTAAGAAAAGTGGTTCTGGAGGATTTCCTGAACTAGACGCTGCTTGGCATGCGAACATCCTCGTACTTTGTGTTCAACTATAGATCTATCCCGGGACCACAAACCTTCTCCCGGATGAGTTGTTTCGTCTTGACGATTCCCTATACTACCTCGTGTGCTAAGTCGACTGTCTCGCTATCGCAAGTTTGCTGGTTCACTAATCGTGGTATCACGCAGAATAATTTTCAAAAACCGGCCGCGACTGTCAACTCATTTCTGATCGTCTTAAAAACTGCGATGTGTTTATCTTCCCAGTCTACTTTCTTACCACTCTGAATGGCGGCCTTGAAGTTTTTTGCATTACTGGTCTGCTTTTGTCCGCTTCCATAACCTCTGTGAGGGTCATAGCTTTTGGGTTATCATTTTTACCTACGTAGTGAACATACTCATCAGCGGCTTGCGATGATTGATCCGTCTCACTTTTCAAAGTTGGAATGCCTGCGACATATCGTCCGAGGGGGGAAACAATTTTCCTTTCCTGGCTGATATGTCCCCCCCACGTTGAATCGTACTGCTGCAACCTTCATTACCAAAGTCAATCCGTGCAGTTTGCTTTGAGTTTACATTGTTTGAACAGCGACAGTAGGGGTTTGTGGTCTGTGCAAACTTTGGGAAACGTGCTACCGTATAGGTAACAATGAAAATTGCCCTGAATGCTCCATGTTTTACACCAGGCTTCGCGTTCAATCTGCTAGTAAGCGAGATTCGACGTCGGTTAAGCGCGACTTCCGTATGCAACAACACCGTCCGTCCTGGGCCACAACATGGGCAACCTAAACCAACTGGTGCTTGCATCAACGACACCAGTAGTTTGTTTTGCGGGGTCGAATAAGCATGGACCTCTGAACTGGAAAGGGCTTGCTTCAGTTCGTCAAATGAATGTTGCTCTTCTGTTTCCCACTTCCACTTGGTACTTGGTGAGTCAGTTGTCTCATGCGGTGTGACAATGGATTCGTACTAGGGGGGGGGATGAAACGCGACACGTCTTGGGCCATTCCCAACAGGGACTTGACTTTCTTTGGGGGCTTTGTGGGGGCAGGCGTGTTTACCACCCACCACTGCGATTCGTTCTGGGTTGGGCGCAACTCCTTCCTGCGGAAAATACGTTGCCGTAGAAGTTAACCTCTTTCGCTGCCGAGAAATACCATTTTCTCCAGGTTCAGCGTGCAATTGAACACTCACTGAGCCGTTCTAAAACCATCTAAGCACCGCTTCATGTTCTCGTGTGTTCTTGTTTGGTTTTTCCCAAAAACATTATGTCATCTTCCATGTTACGACAACCACGGAACCGCCAGTATCCTAGCGACTGCATTTTTTGGAAAATCTCCGATGCTAGCGTTGACCCCGAACATGAGGCGTTTGTATCTATACCAGCCCTGTGTTGTGTAGTAAACGTTGTAATGTAGCGGCTGTCAGGATGTAGCTCTAACTGTTGATATCCATCTCTGATGTCAAGCGTGCTGAACACGGTGGCACCGTTGAGACCATGATACCTCTTCGTCCTATTGTAGCATAGGGTGTTTCTGTTTCTTCTCGCGCCTGGATGCCTTTGTTTGCTTCCCTCATTCAACTCATAGCCGAACTCACTGGAATACTTTTTCGGCACTACTACTCTGGACTAATCCACGCTTAGGGCCTTCAGTTGGTTCTATGATGTTCATCAAGGAGGCGTTGCAATTCTTTTTCAACGTCTTTGCGAATGTGGCAAATGATGCGGCGGTGCTTTTGGATTGTTGGTGGGACATCCTGGTCACCGTGGAGCTTCTTTTGTTCATCCTTAATTTACCACCGATCCCCTGGGATAATCTCATAGCCACTTGTATGGCTTCCGTACACGGGATGGTGTTGTTGATATGAATCAATCCCTCGTTTCCGATGCAGTCCCAAAACAAAGAAGGTTTCCTCTGTATTACCTTCAACCAATGAAATTTGCTTTCAGATGGAGTGTTTTTCACTGGTCACATTGGCCGTTTGTCACCCTAAACTGGTAGTGGCTGTTGTGATCCGTACGCGAAAACTTGAGATGAGGCCTTACGCATACCAGAGTGCGGAGTACCGGCAAGCTTTGTGAATCCTTGTTAAACGATGGCACTGTCCATAATATTGACCGAGGCTCCCGAGTCAATCCAGGCTGGTCAGCGAAACACCAGTGCTGGACATAGTACACGAAGACGATTTGTACGCTTACTAGAAATGGTACAATTGGCAACACATAACTCGGGTTCATCGAACTGGCCATGTTTTGCGACTGAGGTGCATTGCCTGGCGTTTGCGCGTTGGAACGACAAACATTTGAGAATGTTTTTTCTTTCCAATCCTGCATTTTAACCTGCAGCCGGGCAGGTCTGATCGCGCGTGTGTGTTTTTTCCACAGTTCCTCATGCTTTCTGAGTCTGGGGGGTGGGTCCTCGCGGGTTTTGGGGCCTACGGTCTTACAGCGGCGGTTGGTTGCTGACCATCTTTTCCGCTGTTGCCAGAATCAGTTGTCGACATAGCCTTAATAGTGGTGTCACCGATGTTCGACTCGTTCTTATTTCTTCTGTTTTGTAAGGCTTATTGCAGAGTTAGCATCCTTGTCTTCCTTAACAATTATTTCCTCGTAGTTCTGCTCTCTAATTCGAGCACTACCCTACTCTTTTAATAGAGAGTCTGTTAGTTCACCATACTCACATCCATCTGCTAGGGTCTTTAACTAACGCTGTAACATACTGATCAATCGTCTCTCCGGGAGCTTGATATCTGCGTTGACATGTACCGCTCGTATGTTACGTTCTTGCGTTGGCCACAGTGTTGCTTGAACTTCTTCTCGATGACTTTTTCGGCGATTTCTTGTCATCTCCTGGGGTTTCCCATACAAAAGTGTTTATATACATCGACCGCGGCCTGTCCATATACCTGAATAGCAATGTCGCTACGCGAGTGGCGTCGCCTTTTTCGGAGCACCCCGCGCTACAAACCTTCTTAGTTTTTCCCACTTTGAAGGAACGTTTTTCCATTGCGTGTGTACCTGTGGACCACTCCTGATCTAAACGGATCTGGAGGAGGAATCTGTGAACGTCGCCATGGGTAAAAAAATCCGTCTTCGTTCCGTCCGCCAGAAATATAGCGTTGTGCTGAATATTCAATGATGAGAAGTACACGCGCGTTGTTGTCTCAGATTGACTTATTATTTTATTTACTAAGGGTGTATCTCAATACATGTCAACACTGCTGGCGGCCATATTAGCTTGCCCCTTGTCAACCATGAGTCGCTATACAAGAAAACAGTTAATGTTGCTGATGTGATGGACATGCACATTCAGATTACTGGGCAACAATTTACAAATATCACCCCTGACATCTATGATATTCACCGGGAAAGGCTTTTTTGATCTCATCGGAATTTTGATACCTCATAGAAATTATAGAATCCGGTAAAAAGTACTGCCTTGTCTTGTACACAGATTTCAAGCCAACCACTTGCAGAGTTATGTTAGCATATCCATTACAAATCCTTGCTAATCCCTTTAACATGCGATTTGGTCTCACAGAACCGTATTGGTATGTACTGTAAATCGTGCAACTGATGAGATGGTTGTGTATATTAACCTATTTCTTCTAAGGCTACATGCGTTATCAACCTTTAAAAGCAGAAAGTGACCTGGCAGGATCAGCAGAGAGAAGCGCCCTCAATATTTTGTAACTAGGCTGATGGGTACCAATACCCAATGTCACAACTGAGGGCGCTTCTCTCTGCTTCTCCTGGCCAGTCCTTTCAATTTCAATAATCACTGAGACTCACGTTCTCTTTTCGCGAGTGTCCTGCTCCCTTTTTACACTACACAAACTTCTCCTTCGTTAGCTACTGAGAGCAAAAATGATGATCTCTAATACATTAAATGATATTGTAAGTAATTCTCTCTCTTAACATGTAGTTTAACTGGGTAACAGCAGGTTACATGACAACGACGTAAAAGATTAACTTTTGGTTTTGGGCGGGACAATGACCTAAATTACAGCCATCTTGGATTAATTATTACTCCAATGTACAATACACTAATATATAAATTTAGGATATCCCAAGCCAAATCCTAGTGCAATGATCCTCTTAAGAAGAAAAAACATTGATATATGCAGTCAAAATATCATATTCTGAAAAATATTGCCATTTTGATTTTGGCGGGAAAAATGGCTGCATATTGTAATTCACATCTCCAAATTTGTCATATCCATATAAAATGGATATATGATAATGTTACCCCTTTAACACTAAGATTTAGTTATCCTGCAGAAGAACCAATCATCCTGAAAAAAATATGGATTTATACGGCCATTTTGGTTTTATGTCAAATTAGCATTTTTTCCCAAGCTTCCATTTTTTATTTTCTATTTTTAATATTGTTTTGGGAAGGTCTTTCAGAGTTTACAGCAAAAGCCTTCTGTGTGCAATTTTTTCCATGTCAAACCACAGCTTGACTGGACTATTAGTGACTACTCGTCTCTTTCCCTAAAAGTAGAAACCACACAGCCGGGGAGGGGTCATATTTACGTTACGCCGTGGGGGGAGGGGGTGGGTGGAGGATTTGAGGGGGGAACCCTAACATTTTTTTTTCTTTAACAGAGCAAATCCAGTGCACTGTCAAATTTATATCATATGATCTCATATTGACATGCTAACGTTTACAGATTGTTGCATACAATATATAAGAGGATGGTCCAATAGTGACCAGGAACAGTTTGATATTACACAAACATGCCTACTTGCTAAAGTAAGTAAAACTGGATAATGATAATGGCTCAACCATTATCCCAAACCCATCATTAAATATAAACCAGGCATTGAGTTTTCTACTGTACAATGATCCATACACATTTTTAAAAAAATCATATATCAATAGGCAAACCTTTAACCTTAATCTAGTAGCAATAGAGACTGTGAAATATTCCAAAAGGATAGAAGGATATGTACTCAAAAATCCCACATAGTGAGGAAGTAATATATATTCCGGTACCACCGAACTTCAAAAAGATCAATTTCACATTCAGCTTACCTTACAACTTGACCATCGACATGAAGACCTTTGACCTCAGTACGTGACCCCTGACCCCATCAACAATGAGGGATCCCATGATTACACCCAACCACACTTCAACTATTTCAATGATGAGGTCCATTTTTACATTTCCTTTGACCTCATCAACATATGGGGATCCAATTGGCGCTCATGACTCAAGTTTGGTCCCAATTAAATTCATCTTTACAGAGAAGGTCACTTTTAGCATATTTTTCCAGCTAATCTTACAACTAAATCTCACATGACCCTTGACCTGAGCACCTGACCAGACCTCTGACCTCATCACAAACACATATGGGGGATCCCATGTTGCACCCATGACTTCAAGTTTGATCCCAATTGAACTTCAACAAACAATTTTACCTCTTCAGCCTAGCTTACATCCCGGCCTCACATGACCCCCGACCGCGCATGCGACCTCCGACCTCCATCACAATTGAGGGTGTCTCATGTTGCACCTAATGACCATAACCTGGCCCTCCAACGACTTCAACTTTTCAAATGAGGTCAATTTCACATTTACAAACAGCCCATTTACAACTGTAAATCCGACTTAGCAGTTCCTTTTGTTCTCATCAACAGATGGGGATGCCTACTCAACCTCCGACCCAAGTTCGGTTTTACATCCGTCAAGTAATGAGGATAATAAAAACCAAATTTTAATCCCTATTTCACCACACAACAGACAATCACACAACGGACAAAGCGATCCCACGTGGTCCTCTCCTCATGGCAGATGACCCCAAAGAGTCCATTAATAATAATGGATGGTTTAAGGGTTTAACAGATTTTTCTTTGGGCGTGAATTAAATATTGTAACGGGCCACCATTTTTGGACTTGTGTACTAACCCCGTCTAGGGATAGGCCTGAGCTAGGCTAGGCCGCCCTATACCTTTGATTGTTCTTGATGCGCTACGTTTGAAACTTCTTAGGGACGATTCCAAATCGTTGAGACCATTGTATATGCCCAGTGGCGAATGATTTGGTTGAGTATTTTTGAAGAATACTCCAAATTCTGGTCAATGTCATGTTGAGTTCGCCAAATTCTATCCGCAGTGGTAGGTTAACTAATTTTAATGATCTTTTGTGCCCTTTTTACTGTCCTGTTTTCGTTATCTTAACTCATATTTTATACTCCAAGTTGATATATGGTATTCCCAGAATGTCTTGGAGGAACATTAACACAATTTATTATTCATAGGCAATCAGCAATAATACGAAATAGCAGTTTTGCGTGTTGAGATTTTACTCCACGAAAGCCACATTTTCATGTTTCGCAAGTTCGTGAGTAACGTTTCTAGAAATTGTTGATTCTCTACAAATGTCGTAATTTCGTAAATGTTGGATTCTTTTGGAAAGTCAAAATGCTTGATGTTAAATTTTGATGTCGATGGGAATAATGTAACAGTTGTGTTATTTGTTAAGGTTAGAAAATTTAAGATGTAGAAAATCTCTAAAATTGTAGCTTTATTTCCACATCTAGGGAAACACTTTGTTTTCTTTTTGACCGATCAGCTGATACTAATTAGCATAATATTCCAATTTAGTATGCTCGCCAATTAGAGCTGTGGATTTGTAAACGTACAGAAATTTTACCAATCCCGTTTCAGCAGGTTGTATTCGATGAGTCTTTGTTGTTACGTCTGGGTTGGTTTTGAGCACAACAGCGCTTCAGTCGGGGCTTAGGCCCCGCCCGAAGTGGCAGACCATAGCCCACAATCTAGGCCAACCATAGCCAGCTGGGTAGAGCAAACCACGCATAATTCCCAAATAAACCGATTCCAAACGTCAGGATAGGGTTTGACCCTCAGGAGCTAGAGGACAAGCCCTAGTGACGGTGTCTCTAATCAAATCTGCTAAAATCGTTGCCTGAATGGTGTAGCAGGGACAATATAAGGCCTACATATATTGGGCCTGAGATTAAATAGGCTACCACCATGAAGCAGGAAAAACTGGGCCAAATAAATTGGGTTCATAACTGATCAATGAAGCCTATCGATTAATTATTGGTTATTGATCTCTAAATAGAGTAATAAAATTATTTGTATAAATTTTAGATTTAATAATAAAGTTTCTAATTTGAAAGATTAAGGAATTTGTTTTAATTGTTCAAGAAATTAACAAAGGAAATAGGTTTCTTTCAAGTGAATATTTTAATTAATTCTGAAACTCCTGCATTGCCACAGTGTACAATATTAAATTAAATATTTACCAATATAATTGATTTATCTGGAACTGGTAACAATTTTCAATTCATTCAGAGTGTAATAAATACTTAAATTGTAGAAAAGCATTTTAGTTTGGGTGTGTTATTGATTCGGAATGACATAAAATAAACCTCTTGTTTGCAACTGATTAATATATTTTTGGAAACAAGAAAAGGTTTCCTGTGATTTGTTTTGTCTCTTTTCATGTATAATTAAACATAAGTAAAAGGTGTTTAATTGATTAATATTCATGACAACTCTACACCATACAAATTATGAATCTTCATTAGGTTGAAATTTGTTTTGGCCGCTCGTTAAAAATAACTTTTGGTTGAATGAGCTCTGAATGTATCATTTTGGTTGGTTACACCGGTAGAGTGGGGTTAACACCCAGGGGGTGGAGGTGATCTTCACAATCACAAATAATAAGCTCGGTCGCGTGGTTGATACCGTCCAACCACCACCCTTGACACGGAGACCTCTGGGGTGCTAGTTGTTGTTAAATGTAAAGGCTAAAAGTATAGGGAATTTTTACTAGCCTGTTGAAATATTTAGAGTGTTTGATAGTCGCAAGCCCCCGGGTCCCCGCTACAATCCTGTCTAAACCTGTTGCTACAAATGCCCAAACTCCATCGCATGCTGGCTCAGGGCATTTTTTCCAGAAATAAGCATTTGGGGTTTCATAGTGTGAATATATGCTACATTCCCTTTCAGGGCTAAAAACAATTTTTGTAAGAGAGAGGGGGAACGTGAATGGTTTTTCAGTCAACGAGGATGAGGGGACATAACTTTAATGGGGAAATTCAGCATATCAAGGGGGGGGGGGAGAGTGTGAAACCTTTGGAAACGAACGAGTGGGGAACGCGGAAAAATTTTTTGCCAAAAAAGTTGAAATCCTCCATTCGCCCTGGCATAAATAATACCGCTCCTACCGCTCCCTAAGATCCGAAATCGGGAAACTGTACGTGTACTTTCCATATTTTTCCAAATGCTCATCAAACAAACCCTTTGAGAGGTCAACTTGTTGTCATGATCGATGCATTTTGAAAATTTTGGCCCTTTACAATGACCCAACAAAAGTTTCAATGACTTTATCAACATTTTCACCCATATCTCACGTTAACTGAACATCACATATGCCAAACTATATTACATTTCTGAATCCTTATGAGAGACGAAGCATTGAGATACTTTCTTCCACGAAAATGAACCGACTTTGGTGCGGAATTAATTTCCTCCCTCTTAATCCTTTGAGAACTAAACGGACGTCCGAGCGACTAAAAGTCGTCCAGAATCAAAAATTACGACATGGACATGTCATTTTGGCTTAAAAAAAACATGTAAAAAGTCTTCATTTTCCGGGGCACATCAGGATTAGCATGGAAAATGTAGAGAAAATGAAGTTCGAAACAAGCCTATAGGCCTTTTGGGGTTTTTAGATGGCTTTTCAGATACCTGCAGATTTGGAAGGC
Source organism: Ophioderma brevispina (assembly GCA_023653785.1). Lineage (NCBI taxonomy): Eukaryota > Metazoa > Echinodermata > Ophiuroidea > Amphilepidida > Ophiodermatidae > Ophioderma > Ophioderma brevispina. Next base: position 157,141 of record JAMKCH010074160.1, on the reverse strand, counting down.
ACCCCTAAAAGCTACGTGAATTATGTGTTACAAACGTATACAAAACTGGCAGTTCCCAAAGGGTTAACGAAAAGCATCTGAGTTGGCATGCATTTGCAGCATGAAGGCGCTTTTCATCGACCATTTTTTCAGTAGACCCAGGACCACAGTTTGTAATTTAATAAATAAATTTGGGCAATTTCAAGGTTCCACATCCAACCAACAACAAAAGGTCTCAGAACAACATGCATAACAAAAATAAGGCTTACTTTTTTTTTTTTTTTTATAAGTTATAAATCGTAACTTCTGATATATTTTCAAGTCAAAATTGAAAATTCACTGTTTTTGTCAAACATTTTCTTGAGCAAAAGGCTTCTAAAGGTATGTATTTCCTCTAACACAGCAACCAGTAAAGTCATTTTTGAATGAACTCTCTTCCATGCTCCACACCGTACGTGCCAACGTGTTTCTAATTCCACAACAGATGATATCGGGTCTGGTCCAATAGAAATGGGTCAAAAAAAGTTTTGACGTGTTTTTTAAACCCCAAATACATCTCAGCTGGTCTCTAAGATGGTTCCAAGAGTAAACGAAAAATTTTTTTTTGCCGATGACCTACAAACAACCTAAAATGAGCTAAAATGAAGTTTTTTTTGTTTCATTTTGGCACCACCTAACTATGGTCAATGTCAGTAAGAAATATATGGGATCAATTCTGGTAAAAACACTTTTTGTTAGATTTTGCATCGACGAACCCTGCTATGGTCGTAAGATAGTAAGAAATATATGGATCAATTTCTGTAAAAAAACCTTTTTTGGTAGATTTTTGGCATCTACGACCTGCTATGTCAGTAAGATAGAAAATATATGGAATGAATTTCTGTAAAACCGCACAACCCCAGAGCAACAAAACGCATCACTTACACACGCGAAAATAAATCACAAGCAAATGGGAAAAAGGAAAGAAACACTCACAGCCCGCGCCATTCGTAGAACGACAGCTTGCCGTTGCAAAATAAAGTAAATATTGTCAGAATAATCAGTGCGTCGCCCTCCCTAAATCTTTCTCAGAGTTATCCTTTGAAGACTAACGGCGGACTACAGCGCCGATCAATTACTACATGTCAAATTTTGGCTTAAAAAATGTAAAAAGTCTCATTTTCCGGGGCACATTCAGGATTAGACCCAATGGAAAATTATGAAATGAGTCAAAAGCCATAGGCTTGGTGGTGTTTTTTAGATGGCTTTTCATATCACCTGCAAAGATTGAAGGCCACCTCTAAAGCTACTGAATTTATGTGTTACAAACGTAGTACAAACCTGGCCAGTTCCCAAAGGTTCACCGAAAAGCATCTGAGGTTTGCTTCATTTGCACGCATGAAGCGCTGTTCATGCGACCAATTTCAGGAAGACCCAGGACAACAGTTTTGTAATTTAATAATTTGGGGCAATTTCAAGGTTCCCCAGCCACCAACAACAAAAGGTTTCAAAACCCCAAAAATAACAAAAATAAAAAAAATAAAGGCTTACTTTTTTTTTTTTTTTAATTTATAAGTTTAAATCGTTACCTTCTATATATTTTGTAATCAAATTGAAATTCAACAATATGTTTTTGGTAACAATTGTTCTTGAGAAAAGGCTATCTAAAGGTATTTATTTCCTATACCAGCACACAGTAAAGGCTATTTGAACGCTCCACAGGCTCCACATCACGTATTGCCAACGTTCTAAATTCACACCAATAATCGTCGTGTTCCAATAGAAACTGGGCAAAAAGTTTGACGTGTTTTTAACCCCCAAATTACGATCCCTCCGCTTGCCTAACAGAGGGTTCCAAGAGTAAAAAACGAAAAATTGTTTTTGGTCTCGGATGAACTACAAACAACCTAACATGAGCTAAAATGAGTTTTTTTTTTTTCATTTTTGCAGACCACCGACCTCACTATGTCCAATGTCAGTAAGAACTATATGGGATCATTTCCGTAAAAACAACTTTTTTGTTAGATTTTGCCCATCGACCGAACCTGCTATGGTCAGTAAGATAGTCAGACTATATGACAATTTCTGTAAAAACACTTTTTTGTTTAGATTTTGGCATCGACCGAACCTGCTATGGATCATAAGATAGTAAGAAATATATGATCAATTTCTGTAAAAACCACGCACAAACACACAGAGCAACACGCACACTTACACAATCGAAAAAATCAAGCAATGGGAAAAAAGGAAAGAAAACACGCACACACCCTCGCATCGTATACGAACAGATTGTCCGTGCAAAATCAACTTAATATTGTCAGAATCATCAGTGCGCCCTCCCTAATCTCAGGTTAATCCTTTTAGAACTAACGGCGACTAAAGTCGCCGATCAAATTACTACATGTCAATTTGGCTTAAAAAAAATGGTAAAAGTCTACCTTCAATTCTTTCCGGGGGCACATTCAGGATTAGCATGGACAAATGTATAGAAATGAGTCGAAACAAGGCCTATAGGCCTTGTTGGTGTTTTAGATGGGCTTTCATCAGATCACCTGCAAAGATTTGGAAGGCCACCCCTCCTAAAAAGCTACGTGTGAATTATGTGTTACAAACTATACAAAAAACTAAACTGGCCATCCCCAAAGGGTTCAACGAAAATCAATCTGAGTTGGCCTTTGCATTTTCAGCATGAAGGCGCTGTTTATCGGACCAATTTTTCAGTAGACCCAGTACAAAAACATTTTTGTAAATTTAATAAAATTTAGAGGCAATTTCAAGGTTCCACGCCACCACAACAAAAGTCTCAGAACACCATGCATAACAAAAATAAAGGCTTACTTTTTTTTTTTTTTTACTAAGTTATATAATCTGTAACCACCTTCTGATATGATGTTTCAAGAGTCAAATTTGAAATTCCATGTTTTTTGGGGTCAACAATTTTCTTTGAGAAAGGCTATCTAAAGGTATGTATTTTCTATACCAGCACACAGTAAGGCTAATTTTTGGAAACGCTTCCAATGCTCCACACAAATCCATAAACCGGAGTGCCAACGGGTTCTAAATTCACACCAATGATTATCGGGTCGTGGTCATAGAAAGGGTCCAAAAAAGTTTGACGTGTTTTTTTAACCCCACCTTACGATCTCAGCTGGCCTATAAAGATGGGTTCCAAGAAGTCAAAAAACTAAAAATTTTTTTTTGCTCGGATGAACTACAAACAACCTAAAATGAGCTAAATGATTTTTTTTTTTCATTTTTGCACCCCTAATACTGGTCAGTCAGTAGAAATATATGATCAATTTCTGTAAAAACACTTTTTTGTTAGATTTTGCATCGACCGACTGCTATGTCATTAAGAATAGTAAGAAATATATGGATCAATTTCTGTAAAAACTTTTTGTTAGATTTTTTGCATCGACCGACCTGCTATGTCAGTACAGATAGTATAAAATATGGAATCAATTTCTGTAAAACCACGCCAACACACGAGGCAACAACTCCAACACACACTGTACACAAGCGAAAATCCAATCAAGCAAATGAAAAGGAAAGAAACACGCAAACCCGCGCATTCGTATACGACAGTTGCCGTGCAAAAGCAAGTAAATAATTGTTCAGATTTTCCTCAGGGCAGTGCGCCCTCCCCTAATCTCAGTTAAATCCTTTGATACATAAACGCGGGCGACTAAAGTCGCCGATCAAAATTACTACATGTCCATTTGGCTTAAAAAAATGTAAAATTCTTAAATTTTCGACGGGCCCATTCAGAATTAGCATGGCAAATGTATAGAAATGCGTCAAACAAGCCTATAGGCATTGTTGGTGTTTTAGATGGCTTTTCAGAGATCACCTGCAAAGATTTGGCAAGGCCACCTCTAAAGTCTACTGAATTATTTCGTGTTAACAAACGTATCAAAACTGGCCCAGTTCCCAAAGGGTTACGAAAGCATCTGAGGTGGCTTGCATTTGCAGCCATGAATGCGCTGTTCAATATCCCAAGGGACAACCAATTTCCAGTAAGCCCAGGACACAGTTTGTAATTTAATAAATTTGGGCAATATGCACAAGGTTCCACGCAAAAACCCAACAACAACAAAAAGTTGCTCAGAACGCCATGCTAACAAAAATAAAGGCTTAACTTTTTTTTTTTTTATAAGGTTAAAATCGTACCTTCTGATATGATTTTTCAAGTCAAAATTGAAACATTCACTATTTTTTGGTCCAACAATTTTCTTGAGAAAGGCTATCTAAATATGTAAATGTCCTATACCGCACACATAAAGGCTATTTTGAACGCTTCCATGCTCCATACCGTAGTGCCAACGGGTTCTAAATTCCCACCAGATGATTATCGGGTCGTGTCCAATAGTAATGGGTCAAAAAAAGTTTACGTGTTTTTTAAACCCCAAATTTACGATCTTCAAAAACATGGCCTAATAAATATGGTTCCAAGAGGAAAACGAAATTTTTTTTTGCTCGGATAAACGACAAACAACCTAAAATGATCTAAAATAGTTTTTTTTTTTTTTTCATTTTGCAAACCGACTACTATGTCCTATGGCACGATAAGAAATATATGGCTCAATTTCTGTAAAAACAGCTTTTTGTTAGATTGCATCTGACCGACCTGCTTATGTCGTAAGATCGTAAGAAATATATGGATCAAATTTCTGTAAAAACACTTGTTTTGTTAGATGTTGCATCGAACGACCTGCTATGTCAGTAAGATAGTAATAAATATATGCAATAGAACATTTTCCTAAAAACCACGCACAAACACCAGAGCAACAACGCCGACTTACACAACGAAATAAAATCAGCAAATGGGAAAAAGGAAAGAAAACACGCACAAACCCGCGCCATTCGTATGGACAGTTGCCGATATTAAAACAAAATCAAAGTAAATATTGTCCAAATCATCAGTGCGACCTCCCAAGCTCCGGTTAATCCTTTGAGAACTAACGCGACTAAAGTCGGCCGATCAATTACGACCTTCAATTTTGGATTAAAAAATGTAAAAAGTCTTCATTTTCCGGTGCAACACTATCAGGATTAAGCATGGACACGGTATAGAATATAGTCGAAACAACCTATAGGCCCTTGTTGGGTGTTTTAGATGGCTTTTTCAGAGGAATCAGACACTGCAAAGATTTGGAGAGCCACCTCTAAAGCTACTGAATTATGTGTTTACAAACGTATACAAATGGCCATTCCCAAAGGGTTAAACGAAAGCATCTGAGTTTGGCTTGCCATTTGCAGCATGAAGCGCTGTTTCCACATCGGACCAATTTTTCAGTAGACAAGGACACATTTGTAAATTTAAGAAAAAAAAAAAATAAAGTTGGGGCAATTGCAAGGTTCCACGCCACACAAAAAGCACCACAAAAGGTCTCAAACACCATGCATAACCAAAATAAAGGGCTTACTTTTTTTTTTTTTTTTTTATAAGTTATAAACATTATACCTTCTGAATAGATTTTGCAAGCAAAATTGAAATTTCACTGGTTTTTGTCAAACAATTCTTGAGAAAAGGCTTATCTAAAGGTATGTATTTCCTATAACCAGCACACACTAAAGGCTATGTTGAACGCTTCCAGGCTCCAAACCGGAGTGCCAACGGGTTCTAAATTCACACCAGATGAATTATGGGTCGTGTCCAATAGAAATGGGTCAAAAAAATTTTGACGTTTTTAAACCCAAATTCCGATCATCTCAAGCTGCCTTAAAGATGGGTTCCAAAGTAAAACGAAATTTTTTTTTTGCTCGGATGAACTACAAACAACCTAATATGAGCAAAATGAGTTTTTTTTTTTTTTCATTTTGCAACCGAAACCTAACATGTCAATGTCAGTCAGAATATATGGATCAATTTCCCTGTAAAATATCAACTTTTTTTTTAGATTTTGCCTGCGACCGACCTGCCTATTTCATAAGAATAGTAAGAAAATAAAATTACTCATCACCTTCTGTAAAAAACACTTTTTTTTTTAATTTGCATCGACCGACCTGCTATGTCAGTAAGATGGTAAGAACTATAATGGATCAATTTTGTAAAAACCACGCACAAAACACACAGAGCCGAAAACACGCAACACTAACAAGGAAAATAAATCAAGCAAATGGGACAAATGAAAGAAACACCACGCACACCCGCGCATTCGTAACACAGATTTCCGTGCAAATCAAATTAAATATTGGGTCAGAAATCAACATCAGTTGCGCCCCCCGTAATCTCAGTTAATTCCTTTGATACCTAACGGGCGACTTAAAGTCGCCGTCAAAATTAACTAATTTCATTTTGGCTTAAAAAAATTAAAAGTCTCATTTTCCTGGGCACTTCAGATGAGCATGGAAAATGTATAGAATTGAGTCGAAACATGCCTATAGGCCTTGTTGGGGTTTTAGAATGCTTTTCAGATCACCTGCAAAGATTTGGAAGGCCACCTGCTAAGTACTGACATTTATGTGTTACAAACGCATCACAAAACTGGCCAGTTCCCAAAGGTTTACGAAAGCATCTGCGTTGGCCCGTTGCATTTGCAGCATGAAGGCGCTGTTGATCGGACCATTTTCGTGTGAGACCCAGGACACAGTTTGTAAATTTAATAAATTTGGAATTTAAAAAAAAAAAAAAAAAAAAAAAAAACAAAAGGTCTCAGAACACCATGCTAACAACAATAAGGCTTACTTTTTTTTTTTTTTTAATAATTAATAAATGTGACCTTCTGAATGATTTTCAAGTCAAAATTGAAATTCAATGGTTTTGTCAAAACATTTTCTTGAGAAAAGCTATCTAAGGTAAGGTCATTTCTATACCAGCACACAGTAAGGCTAAGGCACAGTAAAGGCTATTTGAACGGCTTTCCAGGCTCCACACCGTAGTGCCAAACGGGTTTCTAAATTCACCAAACAACAGCTTATTATCGGGTCGTGGCCCAATAGAAATTGGTGTCCAAAAAAAGTTGACAAGTGTTTGTAACCGGGGGGCCAATTACGGAAGCTCGTGGCTATCAGCATGGTTGGTTTCCAAGATTTAAAACGAAAAATTTTTTTTTTGCTCGGATGGAACTACAAACAGAACCTAAAATGAGCTAAAATGATTTTTTTTGTTTTTTTTTGCTTTTTGCACCGATAGACCGGAGAGAAAACTCTATGACTGTCAATGTCAGTAATAAAAAAATGGCGGACGGAAACCCGGACGGGAAAAAAAGCAGAAAATACGGGAGGGTCGGGAATCAGAGAAGGTGTGCGGGGGAGGAGGATTGAATTATAGGCAGACTTCGGAGATGGTGGAGGAGCTAAATTGAGGAAATGATGACTGTGTGAAGAGTTACGGAAGGATATACTTGATGTATAATGAGCAAAAATCGATTTGGATGTGAGGAACGGAAGGTGATGTAAACAGGAATGTTCCGCATAAGGTAAAAACTTTGTTGTTAGATTATTGTGCAAATCGACCGACGAACCATGCTATTGAGGCTCCTAAGATCATGCTGAGGAAGAAGAGAAAGTCCTAGGAGGGGAGGGTAGGAGGGGAGGACTCGAAGAAAGACGGGTACAAACGAAATAGAATGGATCAATTTCTGTAAAAACACTTTTTCTTTTTTGTTAATTTTGCAGCGACCGCAAACGACTCTGCGGATCAGTAGAGATAGTCAGAAATATATGATCAATTCTGTACAAACCACGCACCAACCACAGAAGAGAGCAACAACGCACAAACTTACACAAGCGAATAAAATCAAGCAAATGGAAAAAGGAAAGAACCCGCACACCCGCGCATCGTATACGACAGATTGCGTGCAAAAATCAATTAAATGATTGTCAAATCATCAGTGGCGCCTCCCTCATCTCAGGTTATCCTTTGAGAACTTTAAACTAGGGCGACTAAAGTCTCCGCTCAAAATTACCTACAGGCACATGTCAATTTGTGGCTTAAAAAGAAATTGTAAAAAGTCTTCATTTCCATTCCGGCACATTCAGGATTAGCATGGTAGAATGTATAGAAATGAGTCTAAACAAGCTATCAGCCTTGTGGTGTTTTTAGAGGCTTTTCAGATCACCAACCTGCAACAGATTGAAGGCCACCTCTAGAAGCTCTGCATTATGTGTTACAAACGTATACAAACTGGCCATTCCCAAGGGTTAACGAAAAGACTCTGAGTTGGCTTGCATTTGCCGCATGAAGGCGCTTTGCAGAATCGGACCAATTTATCAGTAGACCCAGGACACAGTGTGTAAATTTAAATAAATTTGGGGAAATTTCAAGAGTTCCACGCCACACAGCAAACAAAGGTCTCAAACACCAGCATAAACAAAAATAAAGGCTTAGCTACTTTTTTTTTGTTTTTTATAAGTTATACATCGTACCTTCTGATAAGGTGATTTTTCAAGTCAAAATTGAAATTCAATGTTTTTGTCAACACTTTTCTGAGGAAAAAGGCTATCTAAATGGAGGTATGTATTAATTTCCTAGATACTACCACAGCACACAGTAAAGGCTATTTTGAGAAGCTTCCAAGGGCTCCACACCGTAATGCCAACGGGTGCAAAATTCACGCCCAGATGCATTATCGAGCGGTTCGTGTCCAATATAATGGGTAAAAAAAAAGTTTGACGTGTTTTTTAACCCCAAAATTACGATCTCACGGAAGCGGGGCCTAGGTAAAGATGGTTCCAAGAAGTAAAGGGGAAACTAGAAAATTTTTTTTTGCTCGGAATGAACTACAAACAACCTAACATGACTAAAATGAGTTTTTTTTTTTTTATTTTCACCGACCTACTATGTCAATGTCCAGTAAGAAATATTAGGATCAATTTCTGTAAAACAACTTTTTTTTAGATTTTGCATCGACCGACCTGCTATGTCAGTAGAATAGTAAGAAATATATTGATCAATTTCTTTAAAAAAAAAAACACTTTTTTGTTTGTTAGATTTTTTGCTACAATTGGTGTCCAGAATGGGGGGGGGGGGGGGCGACCGACATTGCTATGTCAGTGATAGTGTAATAAATATATGGATCATTTCTGTAAAAAAAAACCCCGCACAAACCACACAGAGCAACAACGCACAACTACACAGCTAAATAAAATCAAGCAATGGGAAAAAGGGAAAAAAAACAACGCACCCCGCGCATTCGTATACGACGATTGCCGTGCCAATCAAAGTACAATTATTGTCAGACTCTCAGTGCGAGTGCGCCCTACCTAATCTCAGGTTAATCATTTGAGAACTAACGGCTAACGGCACTAAGTCGGCCGATTCAAAGTACTACATGTCATTTGTGGCTTAAAAACATGTAAAAAGGAGTCTTCATTGTCCGGGGCACATTCAGATACATGGAAAATGTATCGAAATGAGTCGAAACAGCCTATAAGCCTTGGTGTTGTTTTATAGATGGCTTTTTCAGAGATCAACCTGCAAGATTTGGAGGCCACCTCTCCAGCTACTGAATTATGTGTACAAACTATACAAAACTGTCCATTTCCAAAGGGTTAGATACAAGCTTGACTTTTTGGGACAATATTTGATTTTGGAAATCTTTAAGAGATTGCATGGCAAAGTTGTACTAAAGACTCATGTTAAAATTTAGTTTTAGGGGGTTGGGGTGTGTGCCCGGAATCCATATAATCTGCCTAGACTAATACTATACCCTATTAAAAAGTAGCATTCCTTTGTCACGCTCTTATATTAGAGGTTGAAATCCAGGTGTGCAACGATGTAGGAGCTCGCAAACATGATTATGTAATAAGATCCCTTGAAGCAATACCATTACAATCATTAAGCGCAAATATGATATAGAGCTGAGAGTGTAGGAATTTTCGAAGAAATTTTAACTGATTATGTGTCAAACTGCGCCAGATTTAGCAATTGTAGACAATCGGGGCTGTCATTTGCTGAAAGGGTCAACTTCGCCGTGAAATCCATGATTGAAAACTTTGTTGATGACGACTGAATCCCGCAACTTGTTTGCAGTATGAGATCGACCAATATTTTCCCTCATTTAGTTTGTTATAAGATGGTGGAAATTTACAAGCCCCCTAGACCAAATAAAAGAAAGTGAACAATTTCAGCCGCTCAAGTGTAGTGCCCGCATGCGCGCATGCGTTAAATGAAGAAAAAATCAATGACGAATCTAGTTAAAGAATTCAGAGAACCTCAAAGAAAACACATTCAGTGGTTGACGACAGAGCCAAATAACCCGGTGATAATTCTTTGCTATTGATAAGATCGAGAGGCAAAGTGGCAGGGCCCGTACAAGATCTGCAGAACTTAAGACCCCATAGACTATGATATAAAACAGATCCCGTCTAATTCTTCAGAAAAAATTTCCTAAAAATTATAGAAATCAGTTCTACGTGTGTTTCCACGTTCTAGTATGTGCATATTCTCGAGAAAATTAATAAAGTCATCTCAATTTATGCCTGATATCAGTGACGGGATGTACACCATGATCATTGAAGCCAGAAATTAATGGGGCTTTTATTGATAAGTAAATCCGCTCGGGATGTAGAAGACTAAAACCTGCACGATTCTTTTTATCTGGAACTGCAAGAGCCAGTGTTATTATTCAGCAACTGAAAAAGATTCAGGTGTTATACAATCACTCCGATTAGATTAAGCTATTTTTCAGGACGTGGAAACACAACTTACCTGTACTCTTTCACGAATAAATAAAAGTTAGAGGTTCACTGTGTCGTTCATTTTCTGTGCACTATATTTCATCCTTATTCGAAAGGGAAACGTAAGGCGAACAAAGCTCATGAGAAAAAATTGTTTGGCAAACTGTGACCTAACGTCTTTGTGGGAACCAAACCCGTAAATTGCCGCGTAACCCCAGTTCGATGCACTTTAGGGGGTCATAGAAGAAATCGCAAAAATCAATCCGGGGGGGCGGGGCCTATATGAAATGAGGTGAACCGGTGACGAACAACTTGTATTAATAAAAAGAGGTAATATATTAATATGATAAGTTAGGGTGTTGTTTCTGCACCAAGATATTAGTATAGCTTGACAACTCAAAATTTCTTTCGGATTTTTGATCTCTGTTTCCTTTTGAATAATATGAAATAGATGATCAAAGTTATGAACTCCAGCAGAAGTTGAGTGTTATTTCTTGGTAGAATGAGGTGGTAGCTCAATCTAATTCGGGCGGTGAAAACAATTCAAAAGATTTTAACCGTATGGACAATAACAATGGATCTGAAGTCCGTTGTACTATTCATAACGGGCGGATTTTTTACTTATCAATAACACATTATTTGCTGAGTCAGTGGAACGTGGTTGTACACTCCCTTGGCTCACCAAGGCAGATGCCGATTATCAAAAGTACATTGATGCTAACGGGCAGCGAGCATACTATTTCTTAGAAAAAAAATCTAAAATATTATGCCAGCAATTGATGGATATTCTAGGACATGTATGAACGGTAAATGACTTGCTTAACGTAAATTCAAACATCTTCCCAGATTGGGATTCATCCGTAGATCTTGCAAATAGCTCTGTAATTATTTGTGGGAAAGTCAACAAGTCAGCGTGTCTTGATGTGATTGTTTCCACCAATATACCCTACAACATTTTCAATACCATTCGGATCCCTAGCAGTTAACACGATTTCCAACCTATTTATGATGAAGATCTGCATGATATTATATGAAGTGGCCTTCAAAGAGCTGCTCCCTCGATCCGATGCGGGTTTAAGCAACACCTCAAATCTTGTACCTTGCTTGAATAAAAATTGTAAACATTCTCTTTCCTCAGGTACTTTTACCACTGGGCTTCGCAAAGCCATCATTACCCAATTTTAAAGAAACCCTCTCTCGACAAAAATCAGTTGTCCATTTACAGCTGTATCAATTTACCCTTGCAGTGGTAAGTGAATTGAGAAGGTGTCTCAACTCAGGTATCAAATACATCAATACTAATGATTTGTCTGATCCTTTTACAGTCAGCTTACAGCCAAGGTCGTAGCACTGAGACTGCACTCAACTGTCCAAAACGATATCATGAGGGCAATTGATAACCAGCAGTGTTTTCCTTCTGGATGTTAGATATCTCAGCCGCTTTTGATAACGTGTATCGGGTATCATTTGGAACGGCTTGGTGTGACTTGTTCTGACGGGCAATGCTCAGACTTGGTTTCAAACATACCTTGAGGGTAGAACTTGAAAAAGGTTACATAAATGGGGATTTTCTGATGATACGCCCTTCTTATGGAGTTCACCCCCCAGGGCTCTGTTGTTGGACCCCAGGCTTTTACAATTATACTCGTAGAGTTGGCAAGATTATCAATCACCATCATCTCAAATACCCATCTATGTGATGATGTTCTGATCTTACCACAATATTGATGCCGGAAACTGTCATGGGGATGATATTTGTGCTTTATTTAAAAATTATCCCAATATGTGATTGATCTTCGGTCTGGATGCTTAAAAATAGATTGAAACTAAATTGAAGCCAAAAACAAGTTTTTTGTCACTTCCTCTCCGCAACATTACAACTCGCTACAACATCTCCTCTTCATCTGGGGGAACAGGAAACCCCTCCGCCCCTTCAATCTGCAATATAGGTGTTTTTTTGAGCACTCCATGACTATGGCTGACCACATCGCAATTTGTCGTGTTCTATAAAACTGGAGCTGAGAATCAAATCGGTATCCGTAACTATGGATACTGAGGATGTGTCACAACATTGTCCGCACTCTCTTTTCTCAAGATTAGATTATGCAACTCTGTCATGTATGGCATTGGTAAGAAATATTTAAACCGTCTCAAGTTTCTCAGAATAAATCAGCTCGCTTCATTTTCAAGCAACACAAGCCGCACTCATTTGATCCGCTTCTGGATTCTCTCCATTGGGTACCAATCAATGACAGGATACATTTCAAAATACTCCTTCAGACTTTTAAAGCTGTTGTTATGAGTCTCGTGGACGCCTAAGGTCAGAAATACCTTACAAAAACAAATAAATGAGCCTTGTGCACAAGTGACTTAGTTTGTTAATATAAGATTTTAATGATTGTAATTGGTCAAGATTTGGTATGTCCAAAAACATTACATAAATCCAAAAAATACACAATTACACACAATTTATATGAATGATACTTAATGTCAAAAGAGGCGTTGCAGTGCAACGATGCTATGTCCTCTCAGTGAAGACTCCAAAAAATGACAGCGCACAAGACTTACAAGTTCATACAAAACTCAGGGTAATAATTTCAAGCGGATTTTCTCAGTCCTGAAGGTAATCTGTCCAGCAGTTCAAGACGACGGGGCTTTCCTTCGACGACAAATGGTCCACAATAATAAATCCGGTAATATACCACCATCCGTCTGTCGCTATGTCCTCATATAGGACCCCCAAACTGGAATCCCTTTTGCTTCCAAATTTGAAGCTCTTTGGTTAAAAGAAGGACAGCAGACAAATTTGCTATCAGCTCCGGCGGCATCCAAATTATTAAATCTGGCAACTAGATGTAGAACTCAAAACGAACCACTATTGTAGAGTAAAACTAGCTATATTATACTGTATAGCTCCAGAGCTCTAGTTAGCTCCTGATTTCAACTGCCGGCAGAGAGTCCTTCCAGCGATAGGATTTACTACTCCACAGATTAGGATCCCCTTCTAACAATAATCATTACATCATTCTCATGTATAAACATAACCTTACACTAGCGGACATCGGAATGTATCACCTCGAATTAAATCACTATAATATTTTATTTTTTTGGAGGGAATCCCGAGGTTATGCCATGTTTTGATCTAAAATAAACCAGTTTCTAAGTTTAGCAGCCTTGGAATTCCCCACTTCCCTATTGTGCAATCTAAACAGGTGCAGCTGCAAAACAAACTAGGGGGTTATTCCCCTTTTTCTCTTTATTAGTGAAAACAAAGTTTTTTCCCGTGAGAAATCTTTTCTCAAATAAAATGAGAAAAAATAATATTTTTGAGCGTTTCATCAGAAAAATGGAGGCTATAGACCACGGTGCATGTCAAATTTCTGATTACCGGTATTCATATTTTCAACCTCGAACTCACAAGTCCACTTACACACTTAGCTCAGATTCTTCCATCTCCTTTGGTATTCCTGTTCCAAAAAGACAAAGCTGGTAATCGTGCCTTTTCTATTGTGGCCTCGATTTGGAAGGACTGTTACCTACCAAACATCCGTGGTACGTGTATTTTATCTGCCTTTTAAAAAGTCAAATTCTTTTCCCTGCTCTTAGTGTTTCTTGCCTCTTCCCATGGCAGTGCCTTTCCTACTTTGTAAAAGGCGGCTCTAAAATTCTCAAGTATTATATTATTATTAAAAGTGAGGGAAATGGTAAATATAGGTTATTTTGGTCAAAAAAGAGCATGCCATGGGCATAAACTGGGGGGGGGGGTGGTGATCCCAGTGACCATCCCCGCGTTCATCAAATATTAGGGGGCGTAATATACCCCATACGCTGGGATTGACGCCTACGTCTAGGACAAACATCAGACAACAAAACTACACAAATTACGATGAACTTTTGCCATTTACAACCTAAATTGTCATGTATTGAATCAGAACAAAATGCAGCAAAGTGCGTGGAAATTTACCATTTTTACTTTAAGGTAAAATATGAGGTTATTTTGGGTCAACGGGCAGCACACTGGGGGGGGGGGGGGGGGGGGGGTAGTATGGTTCCCGGAGTGTACAGTGTATGCAAGCTGCTTGGTTGGTGTGTACCTGCATGTCCATTATTGCCTGGGGTGGGGAATCACAAACGTAACAGTGACATAAATACACAAAGAGTTTTTTTTTGATCGTAATAAAACACCTTTTTAATGATGCATTACTTTATCACACATGTACCTTGGAATGATGTAAATGAGTGCTTGCTATAAACTATTTTTCTTACATTTACCAATATACCACATTTGCCACTTCAAATACATAGTCAGCATGCAGAATCGCATCCCCAAACAAGGCAGCCCATATTTATGAGCACCTTACTTTTTAACACACAATACCACAAACATAATTTTTACACTCTACCATATACAAAATTACCACTAATTGAAGGTAGGTTCATGTAACTACCACAGATAACCACAAAATTCCACTGCGAGGTAATGTATTTGTGGTAAAAAAATCAATGAAACAATATTAATAGGGTTGGCAAACTTCATACCTTTTTTTGAAAGGGGCATTTTAATGCTGATACGACTGTTTGAATTTTTTGACCTAGGAGATGTCTTAGGTTGGAAAATGCACAAAATTTCAAAAATGGCCGCCAAATCACCCCCTTTTCAAGCAAATATGACATTTATGGCTAACTTAGGTATGCAATATGTCATTTTCTATTGTTTCAGGTTGCTGAGGCCAAATTGATGTAAAACTAGTGATATATAACAATCATTTGGGGGGTTATCACTATAAAGTCTCCATTTTACCACTGTGGGGACCAAAATGAGTGCTATGAATTAAAGTAAGCTTTGTTCTTTTTATTTTGTGTGATATTTCTATCATTACAGGTAAGCTCAGATAGGTAACCATGTCTTCCAGTGCTTTGTAGTGATGGTCAAATACAAGAAGAACCACTGGTGAAAAAAAACACTCTTGGGGGAAGTCTACCAAGAAGAACCGGGGGAGGGACTCAAGTTAAATTAGTTGATGGCCGACCATCTAGGTCCACCATTGATGAACATTTGTAAAACAAAGAAAGGACAAACAAATCAAGGTAGGGAAGCCAGTAAAAATGTTGCAGCAGAACTTTGTAGAGACTGGGTGAATAAAAACGTCTATCCAGAGCATGAGAGCTTAGTGAGCCAAAAAATAGAAGCGACTATGGATTTCTGAGAAATTTATGCAAAAATGCTTAACAATACCAAGACAAAAAAAATGATGAAGGATCAAGAAAGCCAGAGTGTCAATGGGACAGAATGATTACAAAATGCTATGAGGTAAGAACGAAAAAACCATGCCGCTCAGGTACAGAGAAAGAGTTTGGTGTGAGAATGACTAAAGAAGATGATGGAATTTTACGTGGACACTTGCTCTGGAAGCTAAGGCAACAGGTCTTTCAACAGTTTCAAGTCATGGAGAAACAGAAACAACGACTGGAAGCAGCAAACATCAGCTGAAAAAGAAAAAAAGGGAAAGGAATGTACCAAGGAAGGCAAGAAATCTGAGGGCAAAATTGCAGTATGATGAATCGTTGTGTCAAGCTGATGATGGATGACCCATTAGTTAGCAATAACCAAAAATCAGGAATGTGGACTTTTCCACGGGAAAATGATATGACTTTAATATTCCTCTCTTCTTCCACTTTCCACACGTAGTAGAAAATCGCCTGACAATCTTGATGGCAAGTAGTGAATTCGGCAGAGGTTATGCTAGATTCCCAAAAGTCAAGGTCAGAGAAAGTCGCAATAAACTAAATGAGAAAGAGTTAGATTACAGTACGTGCTTTCAAATTACAAAGTGAGTGCTACAGATTTAGCGGTATAATAGTTACACTGCTAACATTATATTTGTGATCAGAACTGGGAGTTGAGTATTGAAGGAAATGAAGAAGATGAGGAATCAGAATCTGACACACGAAGATTTAGTATCTCCCATTTCTGAAGAAAAGCCATTGAATCAAAAAAAAACAAACCACAACACAAAAAAAGACGAAAATGTACCAAAGATATGACGTACGTTTTTCCGAGTAGAGGACCCTCACAGGGATTTGGAAGATGCCTATCTACATGAAGTGGAGCCTGGTTGCCAAGATACTACTAGAAAAAGGTGATAGTGCGGTGAGGTTGGATTGATGGACAACCGTAAAGTGCTGGTCAGCGCTTGTATGATGGAAAAGCTGACCATATTAACAATATCTGGACCCAAACAAGATAGAAAGACCTTGACTACTGGATATACAGAAAACTTAAGTCATTCTGGGGTTGATGGGGACAAAGCTTACGAATACAGTTGAAGTGCTGGCCAGCTTTGGTCAATTCAACAGTGATGAAATCAAGGGATCTATTGATTTTTGGATGTCCGACCGGGCGGGGGAGGGCACCATGCTCCTGAAACATTTAGGTGTTGAATCAGAGAAGACCATTTAAAATGTGGGCCCAGTGATTTGGAATCGATCATGTTGATTAAGGTCTTCGCGAAATAGAGCAAAAGATAGGTGTCCATAAGTGCTACAAGTCTCTGCCAGGTGAGAAAGTATTGCATCTCCAGTACAGTGTCAATTACATTGGGAAAGATAGCGAGCGCCACATTATTATCTCCCAGCCACGCAGCACATTCAATTTCACTTTACCATGATTATAAGAATTGGATGGATGCTCAGGGGATAAAACATGACGGTTTTAGAGGCTCACAGCCAACGATTTGAGTATCGGCAGAAATTGCTAGAGAATACTTGAGTCGTGTAAGTCAATAGTTGATTTCTTGAAGCTGTTGTTGATCCTAACGCAATTAAATTGGTAATCACGCGGTGTCTACCTATATACAAAGTGACTGGTTCCTGTGGATGTGCAGAAGTCTATGGAATGCTAAGTGATGAACTCATTATGCCTTTGATTGGGCTGCTGGGTATTGATAAGATGAAGTTCATGGTGGTAGTGAAAGGAGTTGGAAGGTGTAAGATCTTCCTTCGATAAGAAAATACCGCAATAAGAGCTAAGCAGAGAGAATGTGTGAGGCTGAGAACGTCACGACCGATCATATGGGCTGTACGAATGAAGTTCTAGATACACTGGACAGACAATGTCCGAGATGGATTTGCTTTAAAGGACAAGTAGCGACGATGTCAAATTGAAATACCGCACCTCTAAAACTTAGTGCGGAATCAGAGGTGCCAAACTTGAGAATAGAACTCACTTTCAGTGGAGGCTCTACAACTGTCTTGTACACATCACGAAGAATGGTGTGTCTAATGACAAACTCCTTAAAGATGCATTCATTAGTAGATCTACTGAAGATGAGAAATTGCAGAAATGGAAGTGGGCACGATGTTCAGATGAGGTAGCAAAGTGAAGAAGCTGGAACAAGAGTTCATTACCAAGGTAAAGCAACGCCAACTTGCTCTTCTTAAAGAAAACAAGAAGCTAAGAAGAAAAAAGGCAAAGGTCTTCAAGTCCTTGAGAAATGTAAGGATCATGGGGGTCCAGTAACTCAAGTAGTCTTGATACCCTTGAAAAATGACTGAGCAAAACACTTGCAGAAATAGGGGTATCTCAGAGCAAAATGTGGCACCGAAATATGGCAAAAAACGCAGGGTAAAATGTACTGATGCACAAAAAACGTACATGTTTGTAAGTTCAGTGTGCAAGAACTGAAAACAGCAATCAGAAATGCTGTTTTAAACCAGAGGATCATGTCGCCGATGATGTCAATCTCTTGCTTAAAAAAGTACTGTGAATGCTTCTTATTGGTCAAGAGGGGTGATGAATACAGAGCTGACAAAAATGGCGGTATCTTCGTTTCGGCCTGTGAAATTAATGGTTGCACATCTTAATTATGGTAATTCCAAATGAGCAATTTTAGAGCAAAATAGTCATGCCATACTGAAGATCCCATATAACCACTATAAATCACTTTTGACATCAAATTTGATATCAGTGACCCTAAAAAACATAGGAAATGACATATTACATTCACTTGTAACAATATTTTTCAAATTTACCATAAAATGGGTGAATTGGCGCCATGTTTGAATTTTCGCATTTTACCAACTAAGACATCATCCTAGGTAAAAAATTTCAGCCGATTGTGATCAGCATGAAAATGGCCTAAAAAAACACCCCTGTGTGAAAAAAAATATCAGCAAAAAAGTTAATTGTGCCCACCCTAATATTATGTACGTATTGTATTTTTTCAATGCAGAGAAATAATACCACTACAATTCCTGTTTCTTTGGTTGTGCATGAAAGGTAGTTCTTTCAAATAATTGTGTAGAGTTTACATTTCGTCGTGCGAGTTTGCAAGAAGTGTATGGCAATAGCTGCCATGCGACACACCGATGTGTTGCAATGTAGTATGATGACTTATAATTTATAGTCCGTGAATCAGTGGCTTTTGAAATGGTCTCAGGCAAATGTTGCTGAAGAACCATTTAAAGACCACTGACTTAAGCCTTGGCCATAGTAGTATGTTGATGGGCGATATTCTGACAAATGGCAGCATTGCACTTACAACCTTGTTTCATCACACAATGATCTGATTTAAAAAAATGTGAACTGAACTATCCTTAAAACTGTGTACTGCATTCCCAGAGAGATTACATTAACCTGTTAACAATGTTTGTCATGACTAATAACACAAATATATTATTTGCTCATTTTTATTGTGTTTACATTTATCATTCATGAGAAAACATTTTTATATTATTCATTATTCAATATTCTCTGTACGTATTGTATTTTTTCCATGACAGAGGAATAGACCACTGGCCATTTCCTGTTTGTTTGGTAGCAATGAAAGGTTAGTTCTTAAATAAACGTAGAAGAGTTTCCATATCGTCGTGCGAGTGCAAGAAGGTAGTTTGTGCAATAGCTGCCATGCGGGGACACATCGATGTGCGCCATGTATTATGATGACTTCTAATTTATATTTTCCTTGATCAGGGGGCTTTTGAAATGGTTTCTTCAGGCAAATGTTTGCCTGAAGAAGAAAACCATTAAAGACCCACTGAACTTAAGCCTTGGCCATAGTAGTATGTTTGATGGGATATTCTGACAAATGGCAGCTATTGCACTTACAACCTTGTTTCACTCACACAATGATATGATTGAAAAAAAATGTGAACTGAAATATTTCCTAACTGTTACGCATTCACAGGAGAGATTAATTACCGTACATGGGTCATGACTAATAACACAAATATGATTATTTTGCATCATTTTATTGTTTTACTAATTTCATGCATGATTTTAAACATTTTATTATATTCATTATTCAATATTAGTCGTATGTATTTTTCCATGCCAGAGAAATTATAACCACTGACATTCCGTTTCTTTTGGTGTTGCAATGGAAAGGTAGGTCTTTCAATCACGTAGAGAAGGTTTACATCTTCGTCTGTGCGGGAGTGCAACGAAGGGCGTTGTGCAATAGCGGCCATCCGATCTATCTGTGTGCTTGACATGTCTTAGGAGGACTTCCTGAGTCAGTGGCTCTTGAAATGTTCTTCAGGCAAATGTTGCCTGAAGAATCCATTAAAGACCCACTGGACTGAAGCCTTGGCCATAGTAGTATGTTTGATTGGGGGATATATTCTGACAAATGGCAGCTATTGCACTTACAACCTGTGTTGAACTCACACAATGATCGATTTTAAAAAGTGAACGAAATATTCCTTAAAGGGCTTGTTCTGATGTACTATTTATTGTGGTCTCTTTTGAATGACGAGCCTGGCACTTGCACATACACTCCATCAAGGACCGTGGGAAACAATACTTGCGGTTTTGGTAGACGCAATAATGCATGTTGCAAAGCCCTATTCAATACTGTGGTAATAATAGTGGTTAACCACTAACGGCGGTTTTTGTTTATATGATTGGAATTGTTTTTTTTTATAATTGGATTTGGGCATTTAAATTTCAGATCGACAATTAAAAATACGGCCTTTCTTTTTATCTGATATTCAAAATGACGAATTACTACTCCGGGTGGTAAATAGGGGGGTGGGTTGTCCCATAAGACGATCAAAACACCCTACCTTTTAACTGTTGCTGCATTCACAGAAGCCTTAACCTGTACAAAATAATGCAAACGTTATTATGCTAATTTAAGGAAGTGGTTACTCATTTTCAATGACTTTTAACAGATTTATTATTAATGTTTAAAGGTTACACTATCTGCATTGATCCCAATATCGAATATTTGGAATATATGAGTTCATTCTCAAGAATAAGATGCCACACTCCTCTGGATATTTTGGGAAAAAAACAAACTAATAATAATACTAATCAAGGTTTATTTTTAATTCAATATCGTGGCCTATAGGCCAAAAGTCTAGAGACTTACAACTTATAATATAGACAGAAACAGAAACAATGCAACTTGGAGTGGACAGGCAGCTTAAACAGCGCCCCATATGCAATTCACAACACACTACCACGAAAACACACCACCGGAATGGGTTTATAGTGCAAGCTTTCATGGTTCATTGGCCCATTTCAAATGAACCATGGAGAAAAGTGGCCATTCAGGTTTTATCAAATCTGTTATACAAATCAAATCCCAAAGGAGTCCTGAATTAATATGCAAGTGGTTCCCAACTGAGATTCGGATCCGAGGACCCTTTGCCTCAGAGGCGCAAAGCTGTAACCACCTAGACCACGCCACTTCCACTATAATGTTGATGATAAAAAAAGTTTTTTATGGGTTACATTCTTGTTGATATTAACCTATGTGTAACCGTATTAATTGATTTTTTAGGAAAACCTAAAGAATCAATTTGTTAACATAATAAATACCTACAACACAATTATGTAGCATCCAGCAATCTTTGGATTTAGGGTTTTTGTTTTTTATATTTCACCTTATACTACCATAATAAATTTTGGTTTAGGGTTAGGGTTAGGGTTAGGTTAGCCAACCGTCTACCGAAATCTCGTATCTTCCACATTGCAGCTCTGAAGTGAAGTAATAAAACCCAGTCCAACACCAAGGATTTGCCCGATCATCCCAATACCCCTCAAAAAGCCGACAGGTTAATCATTCAATACAGGTCTTAATCTGTTAGGTTCCCGCCTGTCCTGAATCATGACAGACGATCATGAAATTGATACAGCTTTCCGTGAACCCTATGACGCTTGTATGTGGTAGATTAAACAATTCATAATACAAAGCCCAAATATTTGTTATGTGACCTGGAAAACTTGTTGGATATTCCCTACCTCCATTATGGCCTTGTGTGAGCCACCTGGAACAGGGCCAGTGGGCAGCAAATGAAAATGTGGCCACATCCACAATGTAAGACATTAACACACCATTGTGATGTGCACATTCCATTGCTGCCACCTGGCAGCCCAGGTGACTCTAAACAAAAGCTAAACAAATTTAACTGGACAGGCGGTGGCAGTCTTGAATCTGACCAATGTGCAACATCCAACAGGTTTTTCCAGATCACATCACATTGTTTATATAATATGCCATACTTGGTTGTATGTCATCTATGAATTTAATAAACTTTTTTTTTCTTTTTTCCAATATGTTGATTTAAAAAAAAATTGGCACAATTAAAAAAAAAAAATGGTCTCAAGCTTGAAGGTGAGAATCTGGCTTGTAAATATAGTCCAGGACCATTTAAAGTTGACTAGTTTCCTAATGGGCTATCATGAATAAATGTGTGCTTTATTTTGTTAATGTATTTGAGTATTTAAAAATGACCTTCTGCCAGCTTGCCTTGTAATCCAAAAATCATGGGTTTAATTCAAGCACAAAATTGTAATATATTATTACATTTTCAGTTAGAGGTTATACACCACTAACCTAGCTGCCGTAAGGATCAAAAAATCTTGGATGGACTACTTTCTTGCATGGCATCTGGAAAAAAAGTGCTTAAAATGTCTGAAAATGCACTAGTTATATTAAGAAATATAAAAAATATCATGATTGACATGGTTAGGTAGACTGGTATGTTTTCTCAAAATAAGCGGCATTTGGACAGTGGAATTTGATGAAAAATACTCAGCGGTCATGAATTTCACATCGATTTGCAAATTACTAGCTCTTTGGCGACTATATAGAATCTTGGGTTGCCGATCTGACATCAGGCAAGTTTGGTGATTCGTACTAAATTTTTCCGGTCATCATATGTTCAAAATTTGGTTATTGGTGATTTCAGCCTTGTACTTTGGGGTGATGTTGTTGTATTTCCTCTGTGATAGTTTTAAATGTGAAAGAAACATGCTCAAAGTTGCCATTTTTCCCATAGACTACTGTGTATAAGTGAGTTAGTGGTGTGTAACCTAGAGAGAGAGAGATGGCAATGAAAATAACAGAGTAAGCAAGTGATGTAGAGGAAAGTGAATAGCTGCCCTAGGAGATACTAAGTAGTTATTGATGGTAAGGGACCATGATTTTGGGCAAGAATCTCAAATGTACACAACTCAACTTCTGGTGCTAAAATTAAGAAATTACTGGGTCCACCAATTCCATAAATAAACTCAATATTGAAGTGACTATGGATTGCTAACTTGGGGCAAAGGTTTAGAAATTGCTAAAATAGAATACAGAAAAAATAAAGTGGGCACAAAGCAATAACTAAATATGAAAAATGACCGTCCAAATATAACTTTGGAACAAGTGCGAATTCAACACACTACAAGTACTGGTAGCTGTTATGGAGAATAACTCAATTTTTAAAATGTGTATCTTTTGGTCACAATTTTCAAATTTGAGCACATATGTACTATAATGTATGTTTATTTCAAGATGGAATATATGTAACATTTCACCACAGTTATAGAGGAAAACAACAGAGGGTAAAGGGCGTGTTTCTGAGATTTGTATTGTGTCCTCTACTTAATATGAGCCCGACACTTGTACACACTGACCATCAAGTACCGTGCGAAACACGCTTGTGGTTTTGATGGTAGATGTGTTAACCCATAGTACAACGCCCTATTCACTTTGTGCTAATATTGATGGTTAACCATTAAACAGTTACCTTTAACTTGAGAAAGAAATGGATTTGAAAGCTGAAATTTCAGAACGACAATAAGAAAAATAGGGCCTTTCATTTGATATCAAAATTGATACTACTTCCGGGTAAATCAGGGGGGTCCCAAAGACAATCGGAACAAGCACCTTTGATTGTCAAAATCAGCTGATGGTATGTGCACTTCCTATTGCAAGGAATGCTATTTATATGGTTGCCTGTGCAGAATGCCACATTCTCTTATAAGATGACAGTACAACAACATTGTAGGATTATGGTGTACATTGATCTGTGATTTGTAATTTAATAATATCAAGAGCAAAAAAATCCAATTTGGATTGCTTATTCCAATAGCTACATCATGTGCATATTTTAAAAAAACTTCATTATGGGCAAAACTTAGTTTTGTCACTTCACAGTTATCATCGGATCTGCTCTCACATACAAAACAATGCAATGGTCACACCAAAGGATTATTAAAAATTCTTCCGAGTCATTACATGTATGTTCAAAATTTGGTTATTGGTGATTTCAGCTGTACTTTGGGGTGATGTTGTTTTATTCCTCTGTGTGAGAGTTTTTAATGTGAAAGAAACATGCTCAAGTTGCCATTTTCCCATAGACTATGTGTGATAAGTGAGTAGTGGGTGTAACCAGATGAGAGGAGATGGCAATGAAAATAAAGAGTAAGCAAGTGATGTAGAGGAAAGTGAATAGCTGCCTAGAGATAATAGTAGTTATTGATGGTCATGGACCATGATTTTGGGCAAGAATCTCAAAATATCCGGAAAAAATAGCATTCAATTAAATGAGACCATTATAAATCCCTTTAAATAATAAATATAACTAATATTGAAGTGACATGATCTGGCAAATTGGGTCAAAGGTCGAAGTGAAATGCCTAAATAGCAATACAGAAAATAAACAGTGGCACCCAAAGCAAAACTAAATATGAAAATTGACCTTTCAAATTATAACTTTGTAACCAAGTGCCGAATTTCAACACACTACAAGTACTGGTAGCTGGTATGGAGAATAAACCATTTTTAAAAGGTGTATCGTTGGTCACAATTTCAAATGTGAGCACATATGTAATAATGATGTTATCTCTTCTAAAGCCTGAATATATTTAACTTTATCATTACAGTGATAGATGAAAACAACAGTTAGGGTTAAAGGTTGCTGTTTATGATATTTGTCTATTGTGTTCTTACTATATGAGCCCGACACTTGTACACAATGACCATCAAGTACCGTGCGAAACACGCTTGTGGTTGTGATGGTAGACGCATTAATGCATAGTGCAACGTTAACGCCCTATTCACTACTGATGCTATATTGTGGTTAACCATTAAAACAGTTACCTTTAACTTGAGACAAGAAATGGATTTGAAAGCTGAAATTCAGAAAGACAATAAGAAAATAGGGCTTTCATTTGATATCAAAATTGATACTAACTTCAGGGTGGTAACTCAGGGGGGTCCCAAAGGACAATCGGAACAAGCCAACCTTTGATTGTCAAAATCAGCTGAGGGTATGTGCACTTCCTATTGCAAGGAATGCTATTTATATGGTTGCCTGTTGCAGAATGCCACATTCTCTTCTATAAGATGACAGGTAAAAACCTTGTAGGATTATGGTGTACATTGATCTTTGATTGGTAATTAATATATCAAGAGACAAAAAATCCAATTTGGATTGCTTATTCCCAGAATCGCTTCATCATGTGCATATTTTAAAAAAAACTTCATTATGGGCAAAACCTTAGTTTTGTCACTTCACAGTTATGCATCGATCTGCTCTCACATACAAAAATACAATGCAATGGTCCCACCAAAGGATTATTAAAAAAATCTTGCCCACCCATCATTTTATGTTAGGGTTTATTTGAAATCCAGTTGTTGAATGTCAATAGACTGGATTTTGAAGACTGTGGGAAAAAAGTATCGATTGAGGTCTCAAATAAGGAATTCATTAAAAAATAATGTAGTGTTCTTGTGGAATGTCAAACACATTCCTCCAGTTCATTAAATGATGTGAGAGGGTGTGATTGAGGTTAAAAATTAAAGTATTAAAAGCAAAGCTTGAAGAATGTGTTGGTCCTCTGCCGCGACCCCACACCATGAAAACCCAGCAGCAGCAAGTTCCTCCTCACTGTGGGGTTGGGGTGCCAGTGCCCGACACAACCCCCCATCCGGCACGACCGCACCGCGCACCCCCCAACAGACAACCTGTTGAAACGCGCCCCACACTGCGGAGTCCTCCACGGACCGGACCCGCGCGCGGCAGAGCAAGAGCCAGGGCGGTGTGGCAGGTGACTCCGACCATTTCTATCCACCAAACACTGGAAAGGAAAACGACGGAGGAAAGGAGTGGTTCCATCCAAACATGATGATGATTACTACAAGAAAAGAAAAAGAATATTACTCCAACAAATTTTGACCAGACAATTCAACATCCAACACATAGAAAATCAATCAAGAAAACAAAAACTTCCAAGTCTATCCCTTGGATGGATTGGAGAGAAGTGAGTATCTCACGGAACATCGAACGATGCCTCTATCAATATTACCATTGGAATTCATCTAACCTACACCTTATCATCATTTAGATCATATAAAAGGTTCTGGTTGTAGCAGTTCTCCTATGAATCTGCCACATGTGAAGAATACCTCCTTAAAGAATAAATAAAGCAGAACCTAAGGTCTCTATCATCCAGGTGGAGCAACAAACTCAAACACTACACGGGAAGGATAAACACGAGCGACCAGATAGCAGAAAAACACACCACAGCTCGTACATGCAATACAAAGAATGCAGGAAGACAACAAAGAGGCCTACCACATAGACAACTCTGTGAGATGAAAAGGGAATGAGGTGTGACTGACAAGGAACCTGCCAGGCAAGACAAGTACTGAATGCTCTATTACCAAACCTGACCAACACCACATGAAAAGCCAAATTGTGATAGGCAGTGGTCAGAACTCCTAAATGAGCTGAGCCCAGTTTGGTTACAGTTTTCGCAAGCTTGCCAAACAGAAGGGCTTTCCAACAAACTGCCCAAAAAACTTGTTGATGACATACAAGAGTCAATGACGCCAGTCAAGGAATAAGGCATATGCGACACACAGGAGGTGCAAAAAACGGGATAGTAATATATGCCATTCCCTACTACATGCTTAGCAAAAGAAACATTTTGTGAAGTCTGGCAAAACAAAACTGTTTTCTTCACACAGGAACATTTACAGAAAAGAATATATTGTGGCTGGCCAATTTATGAGGAGGCAGAGCGATCAAGCTACGAGGAATACCAGAGTATGTTAGATGTGTCCAGCTCGGTGTGCAAGAGCCAAGACGGTGGTGTGTAGATACTAGATTTCGGGCCTACAACACACCATATAAGATTTAGATATAAACCAACTTGGATTGTACAGAGTAAAATTTAAAACGTACAGTACGCAGTCCATCGGCCCGCGAGTGTTGTCTGCCTCGCGGTTTGTGAATGAGGATAAAAGTCACATGAGGGGTCACCAAGGTCACATAGCGTCAACCAACAATGTCCGACACCCCAGCCCCAGGGCCCGCTCATTATACCAAGTTACATCATCGAAGCCCTACGGAACTACGGCAATGCAAGATATAAGGGTTACCACTTGACCCGAGACACAAACAGTCGACCCCAGGCAACAGGATTACACCCGGGGGGAGTGGGTGGTGGTGGGCGATTTACATGAGAGTGAGGAGATGTAGTCAGATTTTTGTGTCCTTTTCCCTTTGGTTTCAAATTTCTTTTGATTTGTTCTATTTAAATGTGTGGGATTTTGTGCAGAGGTATGTGATAATATACATGTCATGGGGGGGGGGGGGACTGGCCTAACATTTTGCAATGCTGTAGTCTGCTTACTCAAACTCAGAATAATTGATATTTGACTTCTGCGTGTTAGGCTTATCGTTGAACCGTTATGGTACAATAAGTGACAACCAGAAATCAGAAATATCGTGATTATAAGCAATGCTGAGATCACAGGCATTCAGGGAATGACTCCCTTTTTAGCAATATCAATACGAGTTGTTTCGTAACCTGACCCATCTGACACATTATGAATTCTCGACACCTTAACAGAATAAACCTAAATAATAGAACTTTATTGTTGAAATCTTAAAAAATAAAAAAAATGTGTCAGAAAAAGTTTGTCAGATGTCAGGTTACTGAAACTCCCCAATTCAACATACAGTCACTCAATACCAACATCCAATATTCGGTAAATAGTTAAAGGGCATGGCACGCGCGCTATAGCCTTGTCCCCGGAAACCCCAGATTTTACCGGGTTTCAGTGGCAAAAATTTTTCTTATTTACCCTGTGAACGTCTTAGGGTTACAGGATATTGGTTTGGAAATTATGATGCGAAATTGTGCCCCATTGTGGTCGACCAATATAATATTTACACAGTATCTATGGGGCTTTACAAAATCATGTTTTTAGCTCTAGCATCAAAACGGATTGAAATATCGTCGTGAAACTTTACAGATGGGGGTTTGGGGGGGTGAAGGGCCATTCTATCAAAATGATATATGTCATATACTTAAATCGGGGGCCATCCCCCTGTAAGGCAAGTGTTGTAACTGTTACAAACAGTAGGGCCCTTGTTCATATTAAAGATAGGTACATTTGTGATTAAAAATTAAACACAATTCCTTCAGAATATTATTGATATGAATGAATGTTTGTTCAACAAAAAACAGAAATGAAAAATCAAAAACATGAAGACACAAATAAGATTGCAATCCACATGACAGCCATTCAAGAAACAAAAAAAAATCACATGCAAGTCAACATCTATGTCACAATTATAGCCAATTGGTCAATACACAGGTAAACATTATTCACATGTAGATAACACTATTGAAAGTATGGACAATTTAACAATAGCACCAAATATTAACCTTGGTTCTATCACTTGAAGTCAGGGATATGATAATCTGCATGCCCTGACGGGCCTTATTATGGCACCGCCATCTTGGATTTCTCAAAAAATGCCAAGGAGGCCCAGGTGGCACCCGGCAGATTCTTATTCTACACAACCCTTCAGCAAAAAATATGGTACATGACAAACTGTACGGTCAGGCACAACGTGGACCAGATATCTCGACTACTACAAAGGTACGGACAAGTTAACAATCTGCACCAAAATCATTAACCGTTGTATTATACACTTGTGTCAGGGAATTGAATTCTACATGTCAGGACTGGCTTATCCCAATTTGCAATGCCTTGCACAGTAGTAGTTTGCTGCTTCTCAAAAGTTGGAATACTGATTTTGCCTTCTGCCGTTAGGTTATCTGTTGACTTATGGTACATAAGTTACAGAAAATATTGTGTCATTTAGCCCTACGCTGAGATCCACAGGCATTCAGGGATATGACTCCCTGTGTGCCCATCAATACTAAATTCAAACAACACAGTCAATCATACTAAATCCAACTCTCCGGTAAATAGTTTTAAGGCAAAAGTTTGAAATGTTACAAACATGTAGGCTCCGTATCATACAAAAGATAGGTACCATATGTGTACATGAAAGCCATTCCAAGAAACAGAAACAAAATATACATACACGGTCCCCGAGATCCCGCGAGTGTCGTCTGCCATCGTGGTTGGTGAATGGGGCCAAAGGTCACATGAAGTCACGAAGGTCACATGAGGTCACCAACATGTAACCCCACCCCACCCCTTACTTTCCACCAAGTTAAATCATGTGCCCTTACAGAAACTATACGGCAATGCATATATTAAGGGTAACATTTTGACCACAGAGACACAGATATACGACCAGAATAACCTATATGTGCCTTCCACAATTCTTTGAAGACAACCACAAAAATCCACATGCCAGTCAAAACAAGAATACTTGAAGATTCGGACAGTCACGGAAAGCGTCATGAAGTTTAATGGTGCTACACCAAGAATTTGATAAATTGGTAATTATAAATTTCTTCACAAAACCTACACAAAATTCTAGTGTCACACACCCTGCCATTTGATGGGGGCTCAAGCAGTATTCCAGATTTGCCAAATAGACTTTTGATTCACTTTGGATAAACCTAGTAGTGGGGGTGGGTTGACATGTTGGTGACCTCATGTGACCGTCGTGACTTCATGTGACTTTGGCCCCATTCACAACCACGATGGCAGACGACATTCGCGGTCCGCCGGGACCGTGATGGATATTATTGGAGTGAGGGGCGCTTGTTGTAAACCGCTTGGAGTATTTTTGCGATCTCCGAAGAAGATAGCAGCTAAAGTTCGTCAAAAGGCCCGTTTTTTTTTTTTGTTTACAGCTATCCAAACGGGTTGAAATTATTCTTAAAAGTCGACTGGAATAAGGGCTTATATAGACTACATTGGATCTGATTCATTTCAAACTTATTTTAAAGTGCTTTATATGACTTTTAATCTCTCAAAAAGACATTACCAGCGCTTAACGACAAACAACAGAACCATCTTCACGCGCATGATGCGCGCATCACAACAATGCAGGGACTCGCTGCCGATAACTTGATGAAAATATACCCATTCTGAATAAACATGTTCCTGACAAAACGAAATAATTCTACCGCTGTAGTTCAGTTAGAAGCGGAAGATCACAGGGGAATTTTTCTTCAAGGGTCAGAGGCGCAAGCCAGCACTAAACAAATTTCCAGGTTGCCTGACCACAACGGAGTTCCTCATTTCAGGAGGAAGCCCCGACTTTTTGGAAAGCTCCGGAACAGATCTGAATTTCACGTCCAGGTATTTCTTGACGAGAATGAAATATGTTATATTCTGACTGATGCTAAGAACATAAATGACAAGAAAATGGATATTAACTGAGTATAAGACAATAATAAACGGGCCAAATCATTCATTCAGATATGCGCTCATCTGTTAATCTGCTAAAGTTACACCTAAGGCTAAGAAAAACAAATCGCTACCCATAGTCAGTTATGCGCGCGGGTGTGGAGCCTGGGTATTATGTCGATCATGAATACGTGATCCAGTGTGTCGATTGCAAGGCCTTGGATCATTTACTAGGTACCGAAATGCCGGAATACCAGCTATCTATTTTACGCCGTACCAAGAGTGAAAATCGAACCTGTAACAAGGGTGTACCCTGGGGCTAGAATTGTGGCGCATCTCTCAAAAGCAAAGAACATCATAAGTCTTCTACGTCCAAACAATGCTGTGACAGCCAACCAGTCAAAACAACAAAACTGAAGATTGTCACCCAGATGCAGATATTGTGGAACATTTCGCACAAGAAAGTAAATCATCACTAAAGTAGGCTACGTCCAAACTAATGCTGTGACAGCCACCAGTCAAAACACACAAAACCGATACAACGGCAAATATCTCAAACCAACGATTGTCGGAACTCTAAGTATCGGAGTACAAACTGACTTTCAAGATGAGATCACTACGCATATACCTCTTGTGTACAGCTTGTTCGAGATTTGGACCGCTCTCTTGTGACAAAGATTGTGGAACCATGAAGGAGAAACTATGATTCTGAAATTACAATGATTGACAAAAGGATCTTGATGTGAGCAAACAAGGAAATGCCACCTTGGTAGCAGAAAACAAGAAAAAATGGTCTTTGAATCAAGAAGACAAGAAATCAACCTCAGAATGAGGAAACCAACAAGTGAGAACAGATCTGGCGCAGAATATCAAAACAAGCGCATCGTACAACACCAGGCAGATAAAGCTGAACTTCAAAACGCTCTTCCAAATGCCAATATACCGTCATCACGAAAGCCATCCTTATTGAAAAGGAACGACAGAATCTCAAAGCTTTACAAGCGCAACTCTTAACTGATGATTATGAGACTGCTAAGGCTAGAGAGGAGGCATATGAGGCCAAGCGCAACTCAAGCGATTGCAAACCCAGAGGGGTTTATCACTGTCGGTAAGCGGCACTCTTCATCAAATCAAAACGTCACCTTTGTACCCCAGCCACGGATTTCAAACGATTCCATTAAGGAAGACCCGCTTGGACTATGTGAAGAAGCAACCATCAAAATTCATTCATCCGCGACTCAATCATCTTCGTACACGACATATGCGCTGCACCGCCTGCACGAATCGTGTGGCGGTTTTTGGCTTCTCCTTGCTAAGAGATATTCACATGAAAATCACTCCAACCCACGGAGAAGAAGCGATCTTCTCCACCAAGATCAGGCGAATCGGTCATCTCCAACACTTCACAATGAACGTCCGCGACGAAACAAATCGAACATTCAGCGACCCTCTGTGGTGTCGTGATTGGACTCGCATTGTCACCGGTCGACGTCTGCTCGCCTCAACCCCGGGCAGAGGTGCAGATCTTCCAGGTTACACTTGATTAGACGTTGCGCAAGTCAGCTACGCAATTTGTTAGCTTCAGCAGTCCGCGACCGGGGACTGCCGGGGTATCCATGAAATAAACAATTCAGTAAAGGTTATGTCGCCTGATGAATGTGCACATGAGCTCATCACATCATCAATGAATCGCTGCTCGATGCGAAACACGAAGTCATAATATTCTCAGGGTCTCTCGCAGAGATGAGGGTGTAAACGTTTCAAGATTGATTTGACCAACGCTTATACTCAAATACTCATCACGATTTGCTATATCCCGAACGTGGATTTCTGTGATAACAGTAAACTTCCTGAAAAATGTAACATCATAGATCATTGCTAGCAGAAGAAAGGTATCACCTAACATCTGAGGGTACCCGCTGATCTGTAGCAACTTTACGATGCAAGGGTGAAGTGATGTTAAACTTAAGATCACAAAGCAAACAGGAGAGAAATGGTAACTTTCTCACGTAATAACAAAGCAATATTGGGAGAGCTCTTGGGGTGGGTGAAGAGGAGGAAGGGTGGGGGCGGGGGGGGGGCTGGATGGGAGAGCCCTTGTGGTGAAGATGAGCTGGAGGGGCACGGGTGTGGGGGGTCGGGAGTGGTGTCTGTGTCCCGGCGGGGGGGGAGGGAAAAAATGGGGAGGGGGAAGAAACACAGCAAGAGAGCGAGGGTGGATGGGGGAGGGGGTGGCTGGTGGAGGTGGGAAGGGGCAAAGTGAGGATAGCGGGCTTGGTCGTGACAGGACGACGGGGTGGTCAAGGGGTAGAGGGGGGGGTGGGGGTGGGAAGGTGGGGGGGTGGTGGGTGGAAAAGTGACGGCAACAGGGGGGGGAGCCGTAGTGCGAGGGAGAGGGATGGATGGGGTGGGGGAGAGGGGAGGGGGGGTCGGGAGAGGATATGGGGGCGGTGGGTGCGCGAGGTCTCTGTGGTGAGGGGGTGAGACTCAGGGTGAGGTGTGGGAGGATAGCGGATTGGGGGTGAGGTGCGGGATGGCCAGGTGTTGGGGGGTGGGGTCGGGGAAATAGAGTGGGGACGGCGGGGTAGGGAATCTTTCTTTCGATTATTGTTAACAGACAGGGATCCGCTCGCGATGTCGCCGTAGCACGTTCACGGGGTTCGAGGTGGGTGGTGGGGAGAGGCGCGGAGTAAAAAGGCGGGTGGTGGGGGTCGGTGTTTGGGGAGGTAACAGGGTTGTTGTGATAGGTGTTGGTGTTGGGGGTTGATTGTCAGTGTCTGTAGCTGAGTGGTTGGGTGACGGTGGTGGCTCGTGGCGTGTGGGGGGACTGGTGGATGTAGAAGTGCGGTTTTCGTTGTAGTATTTATGGAGTGGTTAGTGTTTTCAAAATGTTTTTTTTTTTGGTTATTTTATGAAATTTTTTTGTATTTTTTATTTTAGATATTGTTATATTATGGGCGGATTCGAGGCTCGGGACTGATGAATCAATCATCTGACCTCCCGTCGCCCCAGACACCTTCGCACCAGTCTTACCCTGCGCTTATGATTCCCCCTCCCAATACCGATCGTCTCTCCTCCCACCCTTTGTTGAAGAGTCATTTTGTGCCGCCGCCTCCGGACGACTGGCCTCTTCCCTACCTCTCTGCGACTCCTCGCCCTTCCCTCCTTTTCGCCTATCCGACCTTCCCCCTGCTTCCCCCTCCCTATGGCCACACCCACTCTTCAGCCCTCTATCCCCCAACTCTTTTTTGCGTCACCTTACCCCCCAACCCCTAGCCTTGACCCTCAAGTTTTTTACCCCCTGCACCTTTTGTCATGTTACCCTGTTCTTCGACTTCCTCTTTCACCTCCTCACCCGCCGTCTGATCTCCAGTATTATCCAATTACCTATTAAGCGCAAAACGCCACTTCCCCTTGGTCGCCCGGCCTCGCCTACCCCATCCTGCTTGACTCCCCTTGGAATTTGATCCCCTTTTTCCCTTTAATCTTTTCGTTCCGCCCCTTATCAGTCTATTTTCGTCGGCTACTTCCCGCACCCCCTTATCCTTAATACCTCTTACTCCTCGCCCCTCACCATCCCTTTTTACTCCCTAGTCCTCCCCGCGCCCCTACCTATTTCCACACAAGCGACTCTATTTCACCCCGACACCTCCTTGCCCCCCACTCCACCTCCTCCTCATTCCTCTTCCCCCCCCCTTCTCTCCTCGCCGATTTACTGCCCATTGTCCCGCGCGTACTTCACTCCATTTCCCCTGTCTTTATTTTTCGGGCCCCCATCTAGTTCCTGTTTTGTCCTATTCTTTCAGGCCGTCTACTCTTTACACCCCCCCCCCTTGCTTCTCCTGACCTGACCATTTCTTCTTCCTCCTTCCCGCTACTGTACGGTACTGCTGGGGGCATAGCGGTATTACCCCTCGTATTCTCCTCTTTGCTCGGTTTATTTCCCTCTGTGCTACCTCCGCGCCGATCCCCCTAAGATTCTCCCCGTTACAGTTGTTTATTCCATGCTCGGTTTTTGCACGCGATGATACGGGTGAACAGACGTAGTATTGCAATCGACAGATTTGGTTGGAGGGCGTGGTTGGGGGTCGCGGGTAGGAGGTTTTTTCAGTTTTCTGTGGAGCTTCTGGCTTTTGTGATGAAAAGGGTGGGGTGGGGGGGAGTTGCGGGGGAGGAGGGGGGGGAGGGGTACGGTGGTTGGGTGGAAGGGGAGGGGAGGTGAGGGTAGGAGTGGGGGGGTTGGGTTGGGTGTGAAGGAGGGTCCCAGGGTGGGGGGGTATGGGGGAGGAAGAGGGGGGGGGGGTGGGGGGGGGGGGAGGGGGGGGGGGGTGGGGTGGGGAGGGTGGGTTGGAGGGGGGGGTGGGGAGGGGGGGGGGGTGAGGGGGGGGGGGGAAGAGGGGCCAGGGGGAGGGGGTAGAGGGGTCAGGGGGGGGGAGGGGGGGGCGGGGGGGGGGGGGAGGCGGGGGTGGGAAGGGGGGAGAGATGTGGAGGGGGGGAGCAGCAGGGGGTCGGTGGGGGCAGGGTGGTGGGGGGTGGGGAGGGGGGGGGGAGGGGGGGAGGGAGGGGGGAGGGGGGAGGGGCCAGGAGGGGAGGGGGATGGGGGGGGGGGCAGAGGGGGGGTGGCAGGGGGGGGGGGGGGAGGGGGGGTGGGGAGGGGGAGGGGAGAGGGGGGGGGGGGGGGGGGGTGGGTGGGAGGGTCGAAGGCGGAGGGATGGGGGGGGAGGGGGGTGGGGTGTTTGTGTGTGTGTGCGGTGTGGGGATGGGGGGGGAGGAGGGTGGGGGGGGGGGGGGGGGCGGGGGGTGGTGGGGCAGGAGGAGGGGAGGGGGGCAGGGGGAGAGAGGGGTGTGGGGTGGGGAGGGGGGGGGGGGGAGGAGGGGGGGGGTGGTGAGGAGGAGGGGGAGGGGGAGGGGGGAGTGGGGGGTGGGGGGGGCGAGAGAGGGGGGGGGGGGGGGGGGGGGGGGGGGGGAGGGGGGGGGGGGAAGGGAAGGGGGGAGCGAGGAGGGGAAGGGGGAGTGTGGTGTAGGGTGTGTTGGGTGGGGGGGGGGTTTGTTATCATTGTGTGTTGGTGGTTGGAGAGTGGGTTGGGGGGAGGGAGTTGTTAAAACGCACGCGGAAACAAGCTCATGGGGGGGTCAGGTAGGGTGTTGGGGGATTGTGGTATACTGGGAGTATGGTGATCTGGTTGTGTTTGGCCAAACGGAAGCCTTCGTTTGTTATTTATGTTTGTTTTGGGGACCACAAGTGTATGTGAAGCTATTGTGTTGTTTGTTTACTTTTTGGGTTGGAATTGGGTACGTTTTTTTATTTTTTTTCTCATGTTTTTGTTCTCGTGTTTTGTTTTTATTGGGGTGGTTTGTTTTTGATTTATCATCAGATGGATAAATGGATATTGTATGATTGGATAAAAATTATCTTTTCTGATTTAAAAATTCACTCATTTCAAATTTCCTCACTTTCTATAGGAGCTTGGAATATCGATGGTCTCTTTTCACGTCTGGTAACGTTCGTACTTCAAAATTAGACCGCCCAAAAATTCAAAGACTTGTTGAGAAGATTTTGAATAGTTGGGCTATCGGGAAACTCACGGTGAGACATCAGACATTGACCTTGACCGTGAGGATACCTATAGTTCAAAATCAAAGCCACTTTCTCACAACGCACCTCATGCATTTGGCAGGCTAGCGGTTGGAATTCGCATTGATATATTAAAAGGCATCAAATTTATACCACCATCTCACTTTGAATTCATGTGGATTAAGCTAAGCAAACGATTTTCTCGGATTTCGTAATGATGTTTATATATGTTAATGTTTTACGGTAAGTCCATCAACTTCAGGCTATAGTCAACGTAGAGAAGATATTTTTTCATTTAATTGAAGGATATTGCTTAATTTTTCAGTTGGTTAATTGATGATAAGGGGCGATTTCAACGCCAGAAAAACTTCTAAAGAACCTGATTAGATCGTCGATGATAGCTGTAAATACCTGAATATACAATCAGATTATAGTTTTGCCGACCTCTTGTTAGACGTTATCGATATAAAGAACCTGACCCAATGGTAAAAACTCTTAGACTAGTAAAGAAAGCAGTCTTCGCATTTTAAACGGTCGCAAAGTTGGTGATATTTGTGGAAATACACTTGTTTAGCCACAAAGGTACTCTAGTGTAATTGATTACATGTATGCGATACTGATATTTCAATGATTTGTGATTACTTCAGGGTTCAAGACTTGAATAACACTTCCATTCACGTATTATTTCATTGGACATTACTAAGCAGGATGGGTGTCCACATAAAGGTTGTTCTCTCATTTGAAGAGGAAAATGAACATACATGACCTATTCATTATCTTGGTCGCACTCGTGAGATGAAGTATGGAAGGGCTCAAATCAAGATACGATTAAGGCAGATTTACAATTCTTTCATGATGCAATCGTCGGATGCTGAATATGTGTTGATCAATTGTCTCGATAACTTTATACTTGTTAAGAAACCACTTGGCAAAAAAGCTGGCTCTTAAAGCCAAGGGAAAGTGTGCGCAAACGTTCAAAAAATTCTTAAGAAATGGTACGACAAGATTGTAGGTTGCATAATCGTCAACTTAGATCACTTACACGTGTATCAAAAAACAACCTCATAATTTGTCCTTAGTCCACACATATCGTTTCGTAAAAAGTTTATATAAAAGTATTATCTAGAAAAAAATCTGATTCAGAACTACAAATTTTTCAAAGCAGTGGATAACTTACAAAACAATGATCCAAAGGATTCTGGGAAATCTAGATGTGAATATGGCAATACCAAGAAAGAAAAGGTCGGTAAATCATATTCTCTCAAAAAATGGTGGAGCATTTCTTAACTTTAATGAACAAACATACTCAATGGCCTGCTAATTTTGAAAAAACGATAAAATAGTTTATAGAACTTGCATGAAAAAAATTGTACTAACGCACTAGACTTTTCGATAACTCCGTCCGAGATAATAAAGATGCTTTCATTTAAGAAAGGCAACGCTCCCAGGAATGGATGGAATTCGGTCCTTTGAAAATGATTAAGGATGGATCTACGCATTTGCACTGCTGTAACAAATATGTTCAATTTAATTGCACACGGGTGTAATTTCAATCTATAAGTGGAGAGTTAAGTTCTCTCACAGCTCCCCCACATGAACCAAAAAAAGGCGGATAAGAATATTCCAAAGGAATTATAGGGTCTATTGCGGTATCTAGTAATCTATGTTACTATTTGTATTGTATTTTAATGAATCGTCTCTATAATTCACAGAAACAAATTCGACGATTCCACCAATCAAATTTGGATTTAAGAAAGGGGTCTAGACAAGGACCAATTCTAGTACTTAAATTATATTGATAAATTATTAACAGTGAGGAAAATCGATCTTTAGTTTGTTTAGTAGACTTTTTGCAGATTTTGATACGTTTTTGTTTTTTTTTTAACTTGTTATTAATTTATTTATGGGTAAGTATTCTGTTACAGAAATGGTGGCAATTTTTTTTAAAGATGATTAAGACAGGGACAATCGGTTTCCTTTGCAATTTAAAGTTGATAATAAGTAAAAGTCTTTTGAGACCACTGTAGGCGTAAAAAAGTTGTGTCTTAGCCCAATTTTGTCAACTATTTTGAGTGATCTTCCAAACGTATTTGATTCGCACTGTGACCCAGTCATTCTTAATGATACATCTTTGAGCTGTCGTATGTAGCGGTGATATAGTAATCCTTTCTGAAAGCTCCAAAGGCCTACAGTGTGCTCTAGGTAGATTATACGATTATTGTATACAATGGAAACTAATAGTTATAATATCGATAAAAAATCTAACGTTATGATTTCAATAAAAGTGGAAATTACACTTCAAAATCATAACTTTAAATATGGTAATGTCACTTTGGACAATTACAACACGAATATGCTATTTAGTATCGTTTTCGTTCGTCCGGATCATTCAACAAGGCAATGTTAAGACTTCAAGAAAAGGCAATGAAAGGCTTACTTTAAAATCAGAGATAATTTGTAGGGTCCTCCACAATGTGTTGTCTGAAATTATTTGTGCTCTTATTAAACCTATTTTAAGTTTATGGATGCAGACAGTATGGGCTCCAGTGTTACTAAAAATCTTAATGATTCTAAGTAATAAATATCTGTGATAACACCTTCCAAGTGAATCATACATATTAAGGATGTAAGCTAATTTTAGGGTACACCCAAAAAAGTTACAACCAACGCAGTAGGGGGACGTTGGGTTAGTTTGTCCTCTGCTCCTATCTATGCTCAATCTATCAATAAAAATTGGTGGATTGGAATTTTTAAAAAAACTCTGTTAAAACGGCCATAAATCACTTGTAGTCGACGCCTTAATCGATAATAGAAAAATATGGACCAGGTAATTTTCATGGTCATCTGGTTTGAAAAAAACCTTAACTATTATCAAGAAGATTGATGTATGGAATAGACTAAATATAGTAAAAACGTTGTTATTTAAATGATGTAAATTTTGGTAATCTTAAAAACTGTTTTTTATAACAATCTCTGGATAACCTGTATACGTAATTTTCAAACCAACAAACTTGTTCTTAAGGTCTCGTCCAAAAACAAATTTTTGTCTTGAAAAATTATATACTATCTTGGTAATCGAGACTTGAGATCAAAGTTTACTAGGCTAAGGATCAGCGCTCACTCTTTAATGATTGGAAAAGGTCTGCTCAAAAAATCGGATTCTAAACCTCAGACTATGTCAAACTTTGTAATTTAAACGAAGTTGAGGATGGATTTCTCTTGTTATGAAATGTCCTTTCTATTCCAATCCACAGCTACGAATGATATCCCAGCCTATCTCATGTATATAATTTGACAGTTGTATCAGATAATGATAATGTTCATTACTATAATGAGTGGAACAGAATTTGATAGTATATTACCAGTTGACAATTGCCTTCGAGTAACGTATTGCAGTTTTAGGGGATATCTAATGATGGATCCAGAGCTAAAGTTCTGTTATGCCGTGTGTGCGCTTGCACGTGACGCGATGCACGGCTACGCAACGCGGAGTTACCATGAGCGAAATTTAATTTGTTATGGAGTATTAATTTTGTATTGTTATGGTGGTAATGTTGTGTACTGAGTTTTGTACATAATCATTACATAGGATTTAAGATTATTATTTGGACAGGAGGTTACACGGCCTCAGGGGTGGGTAGCTGCGCGGAAGGTCCGGCGCGTAGGTATCGCGGGGACTTGGGTCATCAGTCGATAGGCAAAAATTTATTCGCGCATTGGTTTATCCGCGCGTGAAAGTATTCTGTTTACTTCGCGCCTCTCCCCACAAGCGTGCTCCACGCGTTCATTAAAATTGCGGCATATTGCGTTTGCTGCGGCATTGTTGCTTGCAGTTGCGTCCCGCAGCATTGTTCTATATCAATTCGCAGGGCGAGAGTCTTGCCAATTTGGTTTCCCTGGCTCATGCAGTCCACGCGCGATCAAGTGCTCGATCCTGTCCAACGGGGATGTTATCAGACTGTTAATATCTAGATACATATAAATCATGAATTAAATTGTTATAGTTTTTAAAATGTAGTAAACTGTTCATATTGTAACTTGTATATACTTGACTGTACCTATTGTTTGGTAATGGCAATAAAACCGAACTGAGAACTGAACCTGCTGATGAAACTTTTTAAAAGCCACAATGGGGTATGAGATAATACCAGATAATAAACCTGTTTAACCGACACAGAAGGATGAAAGAGCAAAAATAGAAATGGCCATGCAAAAAACTCGCATTAACTTGGAAACTATGTCTTGAGAATTGAAGCAGGATTAGAAGAGAAGTGCTGGTCATATAGCCACAAGATAAAATGACATCTATCGCCAACAAATCTGTAACTATGCCAATTATTAACATTCTTTGATCGGCTCTCAGCTTGACACAAATATATATGTCACACTAAAGCTAGATTATTTGATAATCTGAATACACCCTTCACCTTTGCTTAAATGTGCCCAGTCACTCATCGCCATTATCAACTTTACAACAGGAGCTGCCGTCAACTCGCGTTAACCTTATTTGATCTACTCGCAGCCAGAACACAAAAACTGTCACACTAAATTTGGTAGGATTATTTGATAATCTGCATACACCCTTCCTTTGCCTAAATGTGCTACAGTCACTGTCACTAGCAGTTAAATTTATTCATCTACTCTTAGCCAGGAATATAATATACTGACCACACTTAATGGTTAGGCTTATTTGTTTGATTTAATCTGCACTACAAATGATTCGCTTTAGTTCTAAATGGGCCTAGTTATACCAATGTGATCTCTCTCACCGTAGAAAATTAGAAACACATAAGGTAGGATTATGTGATAATAACCTACATAGTCTGACTTGATTTCTGCCACCAGTTCACATTGTGATCAGGAGTTATTTGAATATCTGACTACGATCACTGGCCTTATCTTTCTTTCTTTCTCTCGTTTAATGCAGTGAGTTGGGTCACAATTCTAGTTAAATTATTAATATGCTCTCCAGTAGAAACAAATTAAACTGTCACACTAAGGTAGGGATTATTTGAAATCTTAACCACACGATCACTTTAATCTAAATGTGCCCACAGTAGTAACACTGCAGAGCACAGTTAGTCTTGAGAATGGCAGTCGTTTGAGCACTCTTTCAGGTGGTTTTTTTTTTTTGTGAAGAAATGGGGAGAAAGAAATGGGGAGAAGGGAGGAAAAGGGAAAAACAAGGAATGTAAAGGAAGTAAAAAATGCCCAAAACACGGCTGAAAAATCAAAGAAAAGAAAAATTTCACACCCCTTGACATTTGCCGGTT
Source organism: Ophioderma brevispina (assembly GCA_023653785.1). Classification (NCBI taxonomy): domain Eukaryota; kingdom Metazoa; phylum Echinodermata; class Ophiuroidea; order Amphilepidida; family Ophiodermatidae; genus Ophioderma; species Ophioderma brevispina. Next base: position 115,862 of record JAMKCH010074160.1, on the reverse strand, counting down.
CCATTATTTGATTCTCCTCTCTCAGCTAGAAAAAAACAAAACATGTTTTCACAAGACACACTAAAGCAGGATGTTGATAATCACCCCATAGCGGGACTTGATTTCTACAAACAGTACACTGTACTGAGAGTATTTGACACTGCCCGGCCAAGGCCTCACCTTTTTTTCTATTTTAATGCAGTTACTTGGGTCCACTTCTTAAAAGATTTATATGCTCGTCAAACCAAGAACACCAATACACTGCTTACATTAAGGGATATTTGATAATTATCTGCACCACATGATCGCCATTAGTCTAAATGTACTCCTTGGAATCGCACTGAACAATCTCAACTAGAACGAACAATACAGAACACACTAATGGTAGGATTATTTGATATCGCCTACAGTAGCCGGACTGATTTCTGCACCATACCTATGAATGCCACACAGGTCTCAGCTTTCTTTTTAGGTGAGTATGTTGGGTCACTCTGCATATTATTATTGATCATCTCTCAGCGTAAAACAAAAAAACAAATATACAAGACGCACTAGGGTTAGGATTATTGCTAAGCACCTACACAGCCTCTCTGACTTGATTTCTGCACTTAGTCGACACTTTACTGAGATATGGCTGGCCATGACAGGTCTCATCTTTCTTTTTTACAATGCAGTTTTTGAGTGGGTCACTCGCAGCTTACCACTGTTTGAGCTCCTCTTCACCGAGAGAAAGATAGAAGAAGAAGACACACTAAAGATAGGATATTTGTAACTCTGAATAGCCTGACCGGATTTCTGCACCAGGTCACATTGTGATGAGAGTTATTTGACATCTGGATGCCAAGGCATCACTTTTTTCTTTTTTTTTTTATGCCGGTTTACTGGGTTCACTCTCTATTAAACATTTGATTGCTTCAACCAGAACCACAATACACTGTCACCACTAAGGGCGGATATTTGATCTGCATCACATGAGTCCCTTAGTCTAAATGTGCACTAGTCACACCAAATTGATCTCCTCTCAACTAAAAAGAAAAATATACAGAACACCACTAAAGGTAGGATTATTTGATAATCACTGCAGGCCGACTTGCTTCTGCAACCAGTCACATTGAGAATGAGAGTTATTGATATAGTGACTCTCATCACAGGCCTTATCTTTCTTGCGTTCTCATTTTAATGGCAGTGTGTTGGGTTAATTAGCAGTTTTAATTATTACCTTTTAGTTGCTTCGCAGATAGAACACTGTCACACTAATGTAGGATTATTGATTTAATCGCACCAACTGATTTTGCTTCCAGTTCTTATACGTGCCCTAGTCACACAATTTGATTATCCTCTCAGTCGACAAATAAAAAATATAGAAGTAGAAGACACCCACACTAAAGGTAGGATTATTGATATCAACCACATAGTAGTAGTTAGGGTATGAATCAGAGTCCCATTCTGAAGTTTGGGGGGAAGAAGGTTTCGATGAAGATGTTTTTTTCCTTATCAGTTTGAATGGGTGACTAAAATCAAGAATTTTTGGGTACAACCTCTGGGAAATGTGGGGAAACTTGGATAATAATGGGTGGTGTTTTTTTAAATGCAGTCATGGGTAAATTTGCAAAACAGGTCCCACAAATTGTGTGTAAATGTAAACCCGACTGTATTTGTCTCATACATGATTAAAAAAAATGCGCTATCGTTTGTATAGGTTCCGACTTTAGTTACTCAGCTACAGCCCTGATACGGTTCAAGGTCAGTTGGGGCCAAAAAACAACCAAAAACAAAAATTCAGTGCTCAGATTTTGTTGAAACCGCGTGGTTCAAATATTTGCCCTGAGTCCTTGATGAAGCAGAACATTAATTTCAATTCTTGGGTGACAGCTCCTGTATACAATTTTGATGGTCATGTTTTGGTGACCCCCTGTGATCCCGTGTTACATTGTGCCCCATGAATTCAAATGCCAAACCTTTGTAAATAAGGCCAAGCGAACAATTTGACACGTTTCAACGAAAGCGGAGCACTGGGTAAGGTTTACCCCAGGAGGACCTGAACCGTAATAGAGCTATACATGTGTAAATAAAGGTCAGACCTAGACACATATACCTTTTTTAATCTAAATGAGACAACTACATTGGTGTACATTTTAAACACAATGACTTCCCATTTCAAATTGATACCCCTGTACAAATTTTACCCCACTTTATTTGACAAGTTCCCCAAAGTTCCCAGAGGGCGGCCAACACATAACAAAAAAAAATCTGATTCAGCACCCTTCACACTATAGAAATAACAGTTCTTCAAACATTCTTACCCCAAACTTCTAGCTGGGATTGATTTATAACCCTATATAGCCTGACTTTGATTTGCACCAGTCAGTAACATTGAGAATGAGTTAGTATGGACATCTGCTGGCCATCCACAGGCTTTATCTTTCTTTCTTTTCTCTATTTTAATGAAGTAGTTGGGTCAATCTGTAGTCTTAAAGGTGCCAACATACGACCGATCACATCAAAGGTTGTCCCTAACGAAAAATGAAAATTTGATTTTTGCCACACACTGTAAGTTTCTTTCCAAAAATACGTCCCCATGTGAAAGGGTTTAAGCTGAAAAGTAGTGTTCTTTGGGCAAAAACCTGTCGAATTTTAATTTTCGCTATAGGTAGCAAATACAAAATTAGCCTTATGTTTTATGTTGAAATTACAGCAAATGAAAAGCGCCTTTTTGTTTTCACTTTCAAGGCAGTTCATTTAACCAAGACCCCAAGGTAACGAAGTCCTATTGGGGGTATTATTCCCTATACAAAAATCATTACATTATGACAACAATCCTATGGATGCCCCAAAATTCTCGTTGCACCTTAACAGTATTTGATCTCGCTCACTCAACCAGAACACAAACTGACACACTAAAGGTGAGGATTATTTGCATAATATGCACATGCATATTCACTTTAGTCTAAATGTGCCACTAGAGTAACGTGCAGCAAGTGCGTGATTTGATATCGGCATGTTTGTGATGACCTCTGATTTTTATCTTTGTTGCTTGAGTCACTTTGCAGTTAACACATTATTTGATCTCCTCTCAGCTAGAATTTTTTTTCACGAGAACCACACTAAAGTAGGGTATTTAAATCACCCTACATAGCCATACTTGAACTCTTACTGAGAGGTATTTGTATTGGACGCAATGACAGTGTCTCAAAAAACAAATATACAAGTTGCACCAAAGGGTAGGGTAGGAATCTGATTTAATCACCTACGCAAGCTGACTTGATTTCTACCAGCTCACGCTTTGATCTGATGTTTGTTTTAGATTCTCAGTTTCAATGCAGAGGAGAGGCACTCCAAATGCCTTGATGAACCCGTTCGTGACACAAGAAGAATGACCAAAAGAACGAAACAGGTTCGGTATTGGAGTAAAGGCCTGACATCCAGTGCCAGAGCGAGAGCCACACCAAATGGTTGAAGTTGTGTCACAACGTAAGAGTATGACCAAAGAACTAGGTTATCAGTATGGAGCTTAAAGGCCATGGCATCCTGTGCCAGAGGAGAGACAAACAAAGGGCCTTCTATAGGCATGCGCCGCCCGGAAAAATCGGCCTGCTCCGATAGCCGGGGGACGAGTAGGAATTTTTCTCGCGGCAAGTCAAACTTGGGTTAGTCGTGCCAGTTCGGACAAGTCCAAATCCGGGTCCAAATATCACGCTCTAAAATGGTTTATGGTTTACTGACTTTACTCCAAAGAGTCAACTATATTAATCAGAAAAACAAAAGTAATTACTAGACCATAATCCTTTACAAGTTTTACTTCTACCGTTTCATGAATATAATGAAACTGACAACAATTAAACAGATATTAATCTTATACCACACGTTGACAGACCAGCTGGGAATGCCCCCTTTGCCACCATTTCCACAAGCTCAAGGTGATTTCGTCGTATTTCTTCCCCAGTCCAGCCGGTCCCAGGTCAACGATCTTGGCTCGCCACATATGTATTTCACAATCTTAAACATGGCTGTGACAAATGATAGTTCCCGGGAAGCCGAAACCTTTCGCCGGACCAGCTCCAACATAAATTGACATATTCACCGCCAAAACAAGCTTTTCACGCGCGATTCTCGCACTGATAAATTGGTACTATTCCGCGCCAAAAAAACGCTGAACAATTCCACCGAATCCCCCACCGATCCACGTAATGAACGACCGCACCTAAACTAAAAGATCCTGGTAGACAACCATTCCAAGTTTTAATACAGAGTATCAAGCGATCATGTCGATCACAAAAAGGTCGCCTTACCTATATTTCCCTCCCAGACCCTCTTTAATGATTGCGTAAATAATACAAATATTCCCACAAGCGTGTCAATCATAATTTGGCCATGGCCCGACAACTGTCTCGCCAATCGTATAGCGCTTTTATGTTCTTTCTTCAGATTGTACAATAGATGTATTAAATGGAGTCAAACCAAACAACTAATTGAACCATAGCTGCCACTTCCATTCCAGGTACGTGAAGTTACACAAAATAAACAACGTAATTAATTTTGAATTATTTTTAAAAAATTTCCAGAAACGACTAACCAGATTTGAAATTTAATAAAAATCATCATGTGTTTTTATATTGCTAAAATATTATTTTTAGTCTTGAAAAAAATTTTAATTCCAAATGGCCGACTGTGACCCCGACGAGCAATGGGCCCCACAACGCGCGAATATTGGACACAAAACAAATGATTTGAACTACAGTAGCATCTAGAGAATCTTAAAACCGTATGCAAATTTTTTGTATCAGAATTACATTGTAGGGTGGGGGACGTGATTACCTGTGGTCATGAGCTGAAAAGTCCTGAAAGATCAGTAGAGTTGAAGGGCTTACGGGCTTGGGGACTTTCCTGGACCGTTTGTTATAATCATCAGTGGTTTTTCCCGCGGTACATGCAAGTTCAGACCATCCGGACTTGGCTGTCCGGTACGAGAGCGCATTTCCGCTGAGAATCGCGGTAATTTCGGGCATGTTCTTCACACTGGCTCGGGCAAAGCAGTTTTTCCCTAATGAGGTTGCCCATCGGGTGCAAGCTAAAAATATATTTGTCGCGGCCTTCTATCTGCCCTCTGGAAGAACCCCTAATGTTCCTAACAAGCCAAAATGGTTTCTCAATATGTTTTGTATGACCATGTGAAGAACCAAAAATACCTCGCCGTTCCCCGGACCGCGATTTGTCGTTGCTTCGTGGTTTGTGAACAGGCCAAAGTCACATGGTGACCACATGTTCCACCCCATTCCCCACCCAGCCTCCTCCTTTCCACCAATTTACAAACATATCATCGTATCCCTTACGAACTCATACGGCATGCATATATTAAGGGTTAAATTTGAACCACAGACACACCACAAACACAGACATACGACCAGAGTAATCCTATTGCTTTCTGCATTTCTTGCAGATGACACAACAATGGTTCTTTGGTGGGAAGAATATCCAATTTGATGTTTTCATACTTAATGGTTCCCCACAGAGGATAAAGTCCTTCGAAGTAGACCTTTATTTCTTAGAGTGTACTATACGAAACATGGACAACACTCCCTGGCCATGACCAGCAGCACCTGTTTTACTTGCCATCCCTTTCCTGGCGACAGGGGGCCCTGTCTACTCTTCTGCACTCTTCTCCACCCTTTGGTTTCTGTTTAGACCATCTCCTGTGAGGAAGGGCAGGGTAAAGACGCTATGGGGTGGTTAGAGTTATACATTTATAAATTTCCATAATTAGATTGTTTGCTTTTATCATCAGGCCTTGGCCAAAGAGCTTGACCTTTTATAAGGTCTCCATCCCCAGGTTCCCACTTAGGTTTTTAAACTTTAAGTCCAATGGACCCCTATATTTCCCAAATGTTCAGAATTATCTCGTCCTAAGCCTTCATACTACTAATCCAGGACTTACCAGTTTTCAATACATGGTGCGTAATCTCCTGATTTATATTATACCTTTGGTGAAACTTTGAGGATACATTATTTTAATGTTAACAAGTTGGTTTTTCTGTCAGACAATGAATAAAAGTAATAAATAGCTATTTACATATTGTGAAATTTGTTTTTCCCACAATAGCACTACTCTTTTGAATGCTGCATTTAGCAGAAATATTAATGTCTATAAATTTTTTGCTTTTTTTGCAGTTTTGAAACATATTTTTGCCTTTCATAGGCTTAGAATTATGGGTGTTCCCAAGGGCACCCTCATTTTGTTACTCAATCTGAATTTATTTGTGTCCAGTGAAAATTCTGGTCTGTCATTTATTTGACACCCAAAATCCTACTCAGCGGGAACCCTGGTCTCCACTAGCGACATCATAACCTAGAAAAACCTCTGATACAAGAGTTACATAGGGTTTTTTTTGATTGACTTCATGACTACGAAAGGTAAACAGATTCAGAAGAATTCCAAGTCCAGAAAATTAAACACAACAACTTAAAATTACAAGTTTTTTAAACACATTAATTTTCCACCCCACAGCTTATTTTCATCAAACTTGATATGCGAGTTTGTAGGTGGTATAATTTTGTTGTGGTGGAATCTGTTGTCACAAATGCCCATATTACATGTAATATGCCATTTGCATATGATAGAGCAAGAAGTCATTTCACTAATGCAATTTACCCTAAAGATATGTCAAAACATAGACATGTGAAATGACCAATGAAAAGTCCCAAGAGAAACCAATGTGGCTTAGGAGTTTCTACAGTCTGGATGAATACTGTGGTCAGTATGGATTAGGCTTTTCGTTCCATGTGTTTACTTTCAATTTCAATCCATCCGTCTGTCTGTCCAGTCATCCGTCCGTCCGTCCTTCCATCCATCTCATCCTAGCTGGATTTCAGGTAATCAGCAAAATAAAAGTTGCTGATACTTAAACTACAATTTATTTCATACGGTTTTAAGACGGCACTCACATTTTTTGAGCATATGACAACCAATACGATCATACCATTAATTATATAGATATAGACTGATATAGATAGTATATAGATACGAGCGTGTAAGCTGTAACCACCTATCAATCAATGATTCACAATCCTGCTGAATCAGGCCACAGCTGACCAAAGAAGACACTGTGTCAGAAATTAAAGTAGAAATGGGAGAGGGTTAAGATGCCCTTTCATCTGGCAAAGCTCAGATCCATTCGTTATGAGAGATTAATGGACATACCAATTCAGTTGTCATCACAACAACGCAAGGCACATTTCGTCCATCACCAAGGAGGTGACAAGTTTGTAAGCAAAATCGATATATTCAACTTCAAATTTAAATTTAATGGGTGATTGTCCAATTAAGTATGCAATTTTTCATCTTGAATAGGGCCTGCAAAGTGCTTGAAACTGAATAACAAATGTTGTTTCATATAGTCCCATGACAGTACAAACAAGTTTGTAGGTCTGGCTTAATGACCAGGATTTGTAACCAATACTATAGCTGTTAACCTGATCTATAATATCTGTCTTATATATCTATATATATCTATTTTTCTACTAGCTATAGATAAGTTGTAACCACCTACAACAAAATTGATTCCCACATGCAGAAACAGGCCACGCTGACCAAAGAAACGCTGATGTCAAAGGAACAGTACATGGCAGAGCTGAGATCTATTCTTGATGAGAGATAAGACATACCAATTCAGTTGTCATCACAAACAACTCAAGGCCCATGTTCGAGCCCTCACCAAGGAGGTGACAAAGCTTGTTAAGATCACATGAGGTGACAAAGCTTGTCAGCCAAAATCGATATATTCAACTCAATTAAGGGTGATGGTCCCAATTGTATGCCATTTTTCATCTTGAATAAGGGCCACTGCATCGATCATTCAATCAATATCATAGCGGATTCACGTAATCAGGAAATAAAAGTGCTTGATACTGAATACAAATTTAGTTTCATATGTCCCATGACGGTACAAAACAAGTTTGGTTGTATTCAATCATTGAATCATATGAATTCAGCATTTTAAGCACAGAAGTCCTGTTAGCTATTGCCTTGTCCAGCCATATTTTCAATCCAGCGTAGCTGGATTAGTGGCATGAAAATATTATCAATCTTAGCTATGAATATTCACAAAGAAGCTTGCAAACTTTCTTCAACATGGCTGCCAGCAACAAAGGGAATATAGTGCAGTTGTCAACCTTCCTTAAATGGGGACTTAGACATATTAGGTTACGAAAAAAACAACATTTTTGGAGTAATGGTTATGAAGAGTTGTGCAAAGACGTGTGCACAACACAAAACACCATGTGTTAAGAATAACAGAATTAAAGTAATCGAAGGAGTTACCAGTGTTGACACTGGGCATCTATGAAAATGACAAAGAAAGACAGCTTGTCAAACATGATTGACTCATTTATCGGATAGTCCATGGTCTAAATCATCTCTCAATGAATTTAACACTTATGATTCAGAGGTGGCTCTGATAACGGCTTGGTTAACTGTTTGAGCACTTGGTTCATATCCCAATTAGAATTTTTGATTTATCGACCCGGTTGCCGGGCGTATAGTTTTTCCTTGAAATTTCTAGGTCGATAAGTGTTCGATTTTCGTTGTCCATTTTTGTTTTTGATAGTTTTTGTTCTAAAGACTGAGATTTTAGTGAAGTATTTTAATTTTTTTCTTGTTATACTGTTAAATATTAAAGGCTGACTTATATTTTCAGGAGGGCACCCTCAATTCCAAAAATTGTTTTTTTGCAATGTGCATAATGCGGCACTCCTGTCTTTGGGGTCCACGATCATAAGTAGGGTTACCACTATTTTATAGATGAGCATCATTGTTTTAAAAAATCTTTAGCATCACGGTTAATAGCTCCCCTAAGTGTGCTTTTCTGAATCCAACATCTATTATGCAACTTATTGCCCAAAAAAAGTAGTTTTACCTGCTTTTTGGTCCACTTTCAGTTCACGGAAATCGGCACAAGCTAGCAGCCGCTGACGGGAGTGGCTGTTACCGAGCCTTGATACTCATCTCCTTTGATGCATTCTGGGCTAGGGATGTGCAAAAGTAAGGTCGGTCCAACGCAATTGCCGTATATGTACGCTTATCCCGTTTATTGTACTGCGATCCTTGACACGCAAGCCCACAAGTGCTTCACGCAGTTCCATTACGCTTCATTACGCGGGCATTAACACTCGACAAAAACCACTTCGTTCTTCTGGCTATTTCGATAGTTTTTCTCTACTGTACTCCCCTGTAGAGTTTTTCAGAACTTTTATCCCATCAGAGACCGCGATGGAAAATCCTTTAAAAAATCAACCAATGAGCGCTCACTTTTTCTCGGGAGTTTGGTTCCATATTCTCGCATGGCGGGCCATTTCTTTCGCACCCCGTTTTCAGTTTTAACCCCCTTAATTTCCCTCATAAATCGATGCCCTGCCCTCCTTCAACAATTTAACCTTGTTTTTCTAGTAACGGATCTATACCTACGTCGATCGGTTAGTAAAAAAAAGAAGCATTTTTACTGTTTGTTTTTGTTTTCGAGCCCAAACCTTTAGCCGAAAAGATGTTTTTAGCACTTTTCAAATTGTCTTCAAACCTTGTATTTTAACCCCTAATTTTCCCTCATAAATCGAAGCCCTGCCTTCCTTCCTTCCCAACGATTTACCTTGTGGCAAAGCTTAACGGGAGCTATTAAAAATTTAAACTTTTCTTCCCTATTATGATCGTGGACCCCAAAGCAGATCGCCCCATAGGCTTGTCAATACTAATTCACTGTGTGAATTGCTAAGTTTATATCAATTCCTTCACATAGAAAAATCCCGACTTTGTTATAAATCCAGGAATTTTCCGATCCGGAATTTTTGTTATACAACGTATCCTATGGGACCTTACAAAAAAAAATTTAAAAACCTACATAAACATAAAAAATGGGTTTTTTCCTGCAATCAAAACAAAAAATCCCTATTCATCTCAAATTTCGGGAATTGTGCAGTTTTTAGGTTACTCTTAGTTCTAGTTGACTATTTTTCATTATTACCAAAAAAAATAATATTTCGCAATCTCTGAGTCAGACTAAGTCAGGTATTATGACGAGAATAGGTTCCATGTCAGTCGTTCAATTAGTCTTTGTCACAGACTAAATGTTGTTGACGATCGAAGTTCAAGAATTACATCCACTGGACAGAGCATACCTGAGATGAATATAACCAACTGGGAGCGTAAGTGCCGGCCAATTTCCTTATGCAATGGACCAGTCATGTTTTGGCTTTGTAATGTTTTTCTTTTCTTCTTCTTATCATGTCCAACCCTGTGGTCGCAACTATGATCCAGCCAGAGATGGTACATGTCTGGCTGCCTTCACTGAATTCCGCAAGGCCTTGTTTGTGCATTGTTGCTCCAGCATTGGGCATACCCAAGAGGTGTTCCATTCATTGTCTGGTGTCTGTTCGCACAACCACCGGTAGTATCCTGACCTGCTTCCAGATAGCCCCACGTCTGCAGGAACCTTAGAATCGGCCAGTTCTGGTTCTCAATCTCTGTTGAGGCATCGCCATTCAGCCCCATGAGTAGTCCTCCAGGTGGGAGATGCTCACCAGGTTCAATCACGATAGATGTTACTTGTTGATGGCAACTCTTCTTCCACAAGGCGACTCTCTTGACCTCCTTAGGACTGGTTTCAAGTGGTTGAACTTTGCTAAGAAACTCTCTCTGGATTTAAGTCGGTTGTATGTAAATAAGGTTGATCGATTCATGGGTCAGCTCGTGCTTCCGGAAAGGCGAGTATGCGCTACAATCATGCCCACACGTCACGCTCTTTAACTGACCCCAAGGTCGATGCACTGTCGATCGTCAACAACTTAATTTACATTTCGTCGGCGTTCACACATCTCAGTCACTTTCTTGCAATAATTACAGCAATATTCTGTCAATACTCAACAAAATGAGTGACACTTTAACAGTTGGGATACTTAAGACTTGGATTTTATCTTGGAGAAAATAATGACAGACACAGAAATGATGTGTTTGGGGTGACGAAAATGATTGCATTTCCAGCAGCACTGACAAATGTTGACCACACCAAAATTAACTGCTTTGACGTTTACTTTGGAGAAGGAAATAGAAACCTATCCAAAAGATACACGTGCCCTGAATGTACTTAAGGAGTCACAAATCATCTTCTGGTGAAGTTGTTGAGGGGATGTGATAAAAAAAACCGGACTTGAAAGTAACTTCAGTGTTGATAATTGGGATATTCATTTCAGGATCCCACTCAGGATTTCACATCGGGGCCTTGGAGAATTGAATTTGAAAGAAAGGGCAGCCATTCAAGCATATAATTGTTAGATGGAAATGAAAATCAAATTTGACTGGTTTCACCAACGCATAATGGGAACTTATTGATTCCAGGACTTAGGAATTTTCATTTGGTTTGAGTATGTCCAAGTAAAACCACTGAATAGTTCCGTCTCACTCTTAATGGCTTATGAGCAATCTTGACTCTAATCAAAATGTGATGTATAGGCCAAGAAACCACTATTTGCATCAGTCCCACTCTAATTGTTTATGACCAACCTTTCATTGCAAATGGGTGGACAGGTCAATGGCAGACGAAATGGACTTACTATCCAGGACAATATAACTAACCAGCTACACCCAAGTGACCAGCATTTATCATGGGTAACAGATATGAAGGAATTTACTGAATAGGACCCTGCTCAGGTTGGAAATTTATATATCCCAGAACATTAGAAACAAACTACCCAGCTACACCAATGACCAGCAGGGAAGTATGTGGGGCCGTAGGGCGAGGTCGCTTGAAGTGTCACTCCTTCAGTAAGGCTTTCATAATAGGTCTACCAAGGATTACGGGGAAGACACTGATTGATCGGGGAGTCGCAATCATGGAAGGTAATCAAGAAGCTAGGTATGACTACAAAACCAGCATTTGAGGGGAATTTTGGAACTCAAGGACAAGGTACCCCGTACACACAAATAGCACACGATGCATAATAATATACGATGTTCTTACCGAGGTGAATCGTGTAACTTCAACGGAGACACCTGCACTGTCGATGTCATCACATTCCAAACACTGGAGCAAGCCAGCGTGGAGAATTTTGGAAACTCAGGGACCAATTACCCAGTACACACAACAGCAAGGATGATAGTACAAGTTTTACCAAGGTGAATCGTTTTTAACTCAATGGTAGCACATGCACTGCCGATGTCATCACATCCAAACCAATGGAGTAGCAACAGGGCAGCCAAGGCCCCACTGGACGCCCCCCACCGGCCCTGCCCGCCTCCCCGCATAGCAGCGCGCACCTAGGCCCTGGCCGTGCCCCCTAGCCTCCGGGGCCCTCCCCGGGAGGGGAGCCCCCCCCCCCACAGCGGCCCTCATCAGCCCGGCCTTCCCCTCCTTGCCCAGGCAGGGGCCTAGCCGACGGCCGGGCCCCCAGCCTCGCCCTTGGCCTCCTGCGCCCCTTGTCCCCCCCCGCGGCCGGCCCCAAGGCGGGGGCAGCGGGCGACCACGCCCCAGCCTTCCCCTGGCTGGGGCCTGGGCCTCGGCCTTTTCTTTTGCAAGGTAAGACCCAAAGATGATTGATAAAATTTCCCCCACAATATCAATAATGTTTTGCCACTATTGTAGCCCAATTTTGTAGGGTTTGGATGGAAAGCTTTAGTATATAGGATAACAAATAGGGAGACATAACTTTGAATATTGAAGAAAGATGGTCTAACTCAGGGTTTTAATTAATTTTTAAAATTCCATGTCATGAGTTGTGTTTGGGTAATTACTGCCATAGATTTAGAAAGGCCAAACGGTACTGACAGTGGGCAGCTTTTAGTTTGGCATGGTGAATATGCTCAGATTCTCTGCACAGTCTGACATGATCAACTTCATGTCCCTTGTGTTCATCAAATTCAGTTCATGAGGTCACGACTAAATTTCCTTCAACGTGCTATATCAGAAAAATGCAGTTGAGTGTTATCTGATATCAAAATCGGGGTGTCCCAGTGGCGATCGGAACACAAAACACGGTTTTAAATTTTAATATAGATGAGTGTTTTATTTTTTTCATGTTTTCATTTTCATAATTTCCGTATAGTTGATTATGGACTGACTACTGGATGCTGGCCAAAGTTAAAGTATTGGATATTGCCGATTCATTTTGACACCATCTGAGATGGCCTAACAAAAAAATCTAAATCTTGTTGTTCTCATTTTTTGGTCAAAAAATGTCAACTGGGAGAACTCCCTGCAAAAATCATGTCATGGTCAAAATTGACCAAAAGGTTGGTTTCAGTTGGCTCTATAAAATATTTGTTTGTGACCATTATTGTACTTCACCGATGCAAATTATACATAGCGGGGTCTGGTCCTTTCAACCCAATGACTTGAAATACGCAAGAGCACAGTCCTTTTGATGGTCTAATTGGTAAATTTTGCTACAAATTGTTAGAATACCAGGCTACAAAGTGGCACCCTTGCGAAAATATAGGGCTAATATATAGGGCCAAATAACAAACAAGGAATTATAGGGATACTATCGGGAAAAGAAACAAGAAGAAAGAAAAATATAGGGGGAAAATATAGGATTTGTTGTATTTTTCTTGGGAAGTGAAGGCACCTTCCCATTGTATATCCGCCAGCAATCTTAATTCATTAGAAAGATAGTTGCCAACAAAGGAAAGGCGTCTCTGGCTGCATTGACTATATACCATGTAGATAATATTCCCATACAGTTGTAGGTACTTAATGAGGGGAGAAAAAATGTGTTCTGTGTATCCCTCTATCTTGTAACACTTAAGTGACAACTATGTCCAATATTAGCACTTGAATTCATGTACACCAATGTTCATTACCAAGGAAGTTTGCCAATTTTTTCTCATAAAAACATGGTCAAAGGTCACATGGGTCATTAAAGGTCAACTGTGTGTACACCCCAAGTCTTTGGGCAGTGGTTCTTTTGAAGTTCAAATTTGGTGGCAATTTACAGATTGTAATAAACAGATGTCAAGGGTAATGTAGGGGGTCATTAAGGTCAATCTGTGTACACTCTAAATTCGGGCCGTGGTTCATTTGAGCGATGAGTGAAACATAATTAGTTAATACCTATTTGCTAAGGAAATTGAAAAAGTGAAATATTAAAATAAGTCAAAGCTCACATAAGGCTAATAGAGGTCAATCTGTGTCCAACCGTATGAGTTTTGGGCTGGTTATTTTTTTAGCAGTGTGATGGTCAAGCACCTAACTTGCACCACAAATGACAGGTAAACAAGTTTTAACCACACATTTTTGTTTTTTTTTGTTTGTTTTGTTTTTTTGTTCAAAGTCACATGGGGGGTCTCTTTGAGCCAGGCTTTAGAGATCAATCTGTGTACACAGCTGGTGAATCTTGGGCCAGTGATTCTTTTCACAAAGTAATCGATCAAGTGTTAAGAGTGATCAAGAGTTGACATATATTAGCAATCAAGGGGAATAAGAGTAGAAAACAAATACATTTCACATGTATGTGAACCTTGACATTTGCTTTGACCCGCAGATCTGCATCTCATACAAAGTTGTGTTAGCCAATATGGTTCTTTGGTGCAAGTGTTGTCATTTCCCTCAAAAATCTTGAAAAAATGCCAAGATTGACTGAGGCTTGTGCCTAAGCCAAAAAAAACTTGAAAAAAACGATACATATTGTAAGCAAAATCTCAGACAAGGGAAATGGGTTTTATTTTTTTTTACCAAAATGGACCCTTATGAATGGGTAAGGGTAAGTCCAGCTGCACACCCTTAACCAAACCAATTCCGAGTAGCCCCATCCCATGAGAGAAACCAGTCAACATTTGCTTCAATTGTTGTGTAGTCCGAGTTTCCCAACTCTGACATTATGTAATAGATCTATTTGTAAAGAATATTAAAGCCGTGGTCTATGATTTCTGACAAAAAATATTTTCCGGTTTTTATTCCTAAACAAAATATTATGCCTCGAACAAAGTCATCAAAATCCAGGAAAGTCCTAAAATTGACAAACGGACTTGAAAAGCTTGACTCTTTTTATGTGAACAATGCTAATTTAAGATTGGAGATACCCAATGTTGTAATGCTTGTTTAAAAAGCTCCTTGGGTAATGAACATAGAATCTGAAAAGGCCAATACTTTTGATCAATTCTGTGAAAATCAGGCACCAAATATCAATCTTTATTTCTGTGGAGAAAAAAAAATTAGAGGGAAATACAGGGATTTTGGAAGTTTATAGGGAGAGGGTCAAAAATATAGGAAATATAGGAATTATTAAGGCGCTTTGTAGCACTGGTGGATACCCATAACGTTTTCTGCTCTGCCATCAAGGTGGACTTTAAAATTTGCTACAGCCCACCACGCTGATTGAGCCTTGAGTGAAGGACACATTTCAAAAATCCTGCCCCAGAATGCTATGCAGCGAAAGTACCAAAAGGTACAAACCTTGTAACGAAAAACTTGCACATTAGAAAAACAAAAAAATACAGCATCTTCATTCTGAAAATCCTATGCATTTTCAGTTTGTTCACCTTTAAAGGAACGTAGTACATGTATGATTTGCTGTAGGCCATGCAGAGGCTTTTACAAGGTTTATGTTCCGGCCAGAGAGGGGTTTGAATCAATCCCATGCTGCATAGCATGTGCCCTTACGACATGTACTGAAACACATTGTCAGTACTTAGGGATAAAAAAGGGTTTCAAAAAAGTTTAAGAACCACAAGACATTTCATATCATGCAAAAAAATCCTAAGGACTAACCACTAAGTGCGGCTAAATGAGCGTTTAAAGTAGGTTTTTTTTATGTGTTAGGAATAGGATTTTATGTGGATAGAACATGACCCTATTGCGGTGAAATTCCCAAAACTGGGGCATTGTGGGGTGACTCAATACACCCTTGGTTCCGTTGCTTGTCGCTATAGCAGATGGTTTTTACAAGGTATAAGCCTACATTTAGGGCAGTCACTGGAGTGCAGCTTTTTTAATTAAAAAGTGTAGAAAAATTTGCAAATTTGTCCCCCCCCCACAAACCCCTATTTAGGGGCATTTGGCTGTCTCCCACCCACAGACCCCTATTTGTTAGTCTCTAGGTTTGACACCGCATATCTTTTCAATATGATTGTTGTCCTGGGGGTGGGATTACAAAATTCATGCAGACACATTGAAAGGAGACAGAAAGAGGAGATGAACTTTACATCCAACCTGTGACATTTTGATACCTTATGGAAGAGTGGACTGCAAGTTCTTTCAGTTGGATTGGTGTAGAAGTTCTTGAGAAATTACTATCCTTGTAACAAGCACAGTGAAGTTTTATTAAAAGACTAAAATACTTTGTAGTTACCTTTGAAACCTTTTTTTTTTTAATGTTAGTTTAAAGTCCGTCCTGTTTTCTCGTATCATAACAGTTGGTTATAACTTTATATATGCATTCATTTTTTTATTCAGGTTTTTGAGTGGGCAGATCTGAAGGTTACCACTCAAATAGAAAGGTGTCGTAGAAGCGGCTACATTAGCTCGACAAAGGAACGGTTCACCCGAGGGTACAGTGAAACAGTTTGTATGTATTTTATTCTGTTTAGATGTTTATATAGTCCTGTAACCTTGAAATTACAAGTAAACAACAAACTCCCGATAGAGTATCAGGCAATTATGAGATCCGTGATGGATATGGTAATCAACTAGACCAGCCAATTCCAGTCTGACCAACATCCATGTCAATAGATATGGATGAATCTGATTACAATAGTAATGATGATTTTGAAATTGTTTGTGACATACCCAAAAGGTGAAAGTGGAATAGTAGGGGCCTAATGTCCAACATTTTGGAGGGAAATGTGGAGGATTCATGTGACGATCACATGATCTGACTGTGAGGAATCAGGTAACGTGAGTGTCAATCCTGATTGGTGCTTGGATACGTCATTGTGTCCATAAAGAATGATTCCTAATATTTGTCATTTTGCCTTTGAAACGCTTGAGAGAAGCATTCAACCATTTTGAGCAGGTCTCCACTTTCACCTCTCCCCTCCACATTAATTGAATCCAACTTTTTGTAACTTAACTGAAGCAGAGCACTGCACTACTGAGTTACTTACCTCACACTTGGAATACTCCACCTCCACTTTGGACAATATGATGGCAGCGTCTGAAATTCCACTACCTCCCACCTGCTCTCCTACTTCTCCGTACCAGTCAACATAGGAAGATTTTGCTGATAATGTTCACATCCAGATCGGTTGCTGCTGGTTGGTGCTACCACTTGAGTACAACTACAAGCAGATACTTTTATATACATAACCACCAGAAAACCCACTGGGCTTACAACCGTTATCTCCAGAGTCTTCACTTAGTACATCATCGCACCAGCGCCCCTGAGTCCACTACGACCATGTCCTTAATCCCCTCAACCAGAGTGGAAGAATGCGAACCCCGTTTCCCACTGCACAGTCAATCAGCGAGGGTTCAACACATCCCCACAGAGCCAGCAGTTGACCTACCATATACTGATGACTGCAATGTCCTTGGCAGATTTCATCTGGGAGATTTAGTGTTGTTAAATGCCACAAAGGGCAACTTATGTGAATTTCATCAGAGGCATAATTACAAGCCAACTGACAAGACGGTACAGGAGAACGACTCTTTGCTTGGGAAAAGGGCATAACGTGGACAGTTGATCAAAACGTGTCAAAACATTGACACTACTTTGTTTCTGTAAATGTAAATAAGAGAGTTAGCTGACTTTGACATGACACCTGACTTGGCATATATACCTACGTTTAACTGAAAGGACTTGCGACTCTACCACCCAACGACGACAGTATCATCAAGTAGTATACGTAGTATCATGTTTTTATCATTCATTACACTATGATATACTATACTTCATGAGACATTGCACAACATGGTGAACTATTAGTATTCCATAAACACCATGTCTTCTGCCTTCTGATTTTAGACCACTGCAACATATTACCATTGACAACAGTATACGCACATGGTTGTGGATACAAGTAGTATCGATCATGTTTGTTTTTCTGTGGCCCATTGCAATTCAGTGGGCTGCTTCACCTCAGATGCTGATGCTGCGAAAAACTTACTTAATTTTTATAGGGTTACGTCTGAAGGGAATTTAAATTTATGTTGGTATAATAATTATTCTAGTTATTTCAGGCTATCGATAGGAGAAAGAGTTAAGTGACCAATTTTCCACCATCTCATCAATTTCTTCTGTGGTGTACTGGTTGTAATCTTGGGACCCTGGTTATGATTCCGAGGTGACGATAATTTCTTTTCTTATTTTTCCTATTCCTGACATCGACCGTTGAATATTATTGACAACTCCGATAACACGCGTGCCGTACCAGTAAACATGGCTGTGAAATTCCAATAGTCTGTCTGGCTGCATCTGACTGATAGAGTGATCACCACTACTTTTTTACTGTAAAATTAATAAGAAGTTCCCGACTTTGACAGTGATCACCTTGACTGTACACGTTTAACTGAAAGGACCTGTGACTCTACGACTCAACTGACTGACATTATAATATGTAAGTGTATCATGGTTTATATCGTTCATTACACACAGAAGATATGACAAAGTTACTCAGACATTGCACAACACTGGTGAACTATTGCACCACACCAGTCAACTGTTGTATAGTGTGAGTGGACGCTGTTGCGTGAATTAATACAGACAAACTACGTACCGGATCGTTATTGCTCTTCAATACACTACAGATCCTGATACCAACTGTCACAGTCTGAGTAAAACTGCTGTACAAACATTCTTGCCAATATCATCCTTTGGATCTGTGGGTGTTTTCATATCTCCATGTATGACCCAGGCTTTTGAGTGCTTGTTTAGAAGACTTTACTAGCACAGCGGGACATCACGTTTCGGCTATTTCTTTTTTGCTAATTTGGTAATTTTGGGTGCCATGGCTGCGCAGATGGGTGCACATATAAATACAATGACATTTCCTGAGATAATAAGAAGGAAATTTGTAAAGAATACCATGATTTTAGCAACTATCAATGAGAGCATGAATTTATCTGTTCCAGGATTGATTAAAGAACCTGAACCATAAATGCTAACACAGCGAACAAAATCGTATCTTTCCAATACAGCTATTTTAATGGGAGAAAAGCGTATACTGTTGGCATTTTTCATGGGGACACTAGATATTTCTGATGGAACCATCAGGTATGCTTTGAAGAAAAAGGTGATCTGGGCACATACACTGAACAAGATTAAAGAGGACAACACAGACTTCCAATAAGACACAGAGAAGGAGAGAAAGGATTTAGGAAGGTGAGTAAAACCACAACTGAATACTTCCAGCAATTAGAGTAGCACTGTATGCGCAAAGATTCCCAAATAGGAATGCAGAGTGCTAAACTGTTCATTCAAAAGATGACAACAGATCTGTACCAGAAATGGTGTGAAGATAATTGATATACACCTGTTTAATTGTGATGTTGTATCATAACAGAATTCAACCTTTTTCAAGACCTGCAAGTGGTTCTTGTCCAACAGGAACCCCCACGCCTTGTGTGTGCTGTGGGCAAGGACCTGTACTTCGGACCTGGGTGCACCATCGATTGCTCAGTGGTCCGAGGAGCAGTGGCAAGCCTTCGAGGAACGCAAGTTATCCCTCAAGGCCAAAAATTTGGCCAGGTCCCTAGAATTAGTTGTCAAAAGTGTGTCCCGTAGATACTGTGGCAGGGCTGGAAGGCATATCATGACATTCCATGTCCATCTGCTACTTCTTTGTTGCTTATTGAAGGTGTGTAATGAATGGATGGAGGTGCATTTGGCTTGGTCCGTGCCCGACCAATCAGGGCAGGGCTTACGTGGTGGCTTGGCGACCCAAGATCAAATTCATGCCATCTTGACAAAAATAGATGCCCGCCATCTTGACAAAATAGAAAAGGCAGCTAGACAAAACAGAAGAGACCCATATTTTGCCAAGGGGACAAACCTATACCCATATTTTGCAATGGAGCCAAGGCTGTATATTAAGGTGCAGAGATAGGGGCATTGTAATCTATGTCATAAAAATCATTATTAGAGCAAAAGAGCTACCCGGAAAACTGTCTGACACACTCTTCCTTTGTCGCCTGCTCTCCTCCGAACCAGTTACAACGCAGGGGTTGGTTCCCTACACTGGTGTTTTTGAGTCCTCAAAGATCAACCAGTGCCACGCTACCACAATGCATTGATTGTACCAGAACTTGTTGAAGTATGCAGCTGTGAATCCTGTAGTTTCATCAAGTGCAATTCAGGCTTTCAATCAGCATCTTTGGTACCTCTCTGCCGAGATGGTGCCTCTTGCACTGTTCATGCCGTTCCAAATGAGGAAAAAGTCACCGGCCAACAAACTCTTGGCTGTTAAGCCTAAGGATACCATGCACAAACCACGCAGTCGCTATGGCACTTGATTTGGGAAGCCAGCTTTTCCCAAGTCAATTGACCACTTCGGATTTAGTCACCACAGATTCGTGGTTCACCATGCAGCTTAATTCTTGATATCAACCAGGAGTTTCTATCCCAAGATGTTGGAAGTTGGGCGCAGGCTTCTTCTTACCATCATCAATGCCAATGCCACATCATTAAATGTGTAAATTACTCTGCAGAGCGAGGAGTTAAAACCGAGTTCGGACTTCCTACCATCTACCAGAACTGAGCAGTACCAGAACAACATAACATAACTATTTATTTTATCCACAATCATACATCGGTATAACCATATTCATACAATGTATATATAATATTTTGTATACAATGAATGTAATGAAGTGGAAGAGTACTGAAAGTAAGCGAATAAAGGCCTGTCCAGTCCCAGCTCTGGTTCTATTAATTTGTAGTTTGATATAAGTGACTTGTTATAATTAAATTTAAACGAATGAGTATTTTTTGAGTTTTTAACATTTGATGGAATGTTATTCCATTGTTTAGCCCAATGTCAGATATAGATTTACCACTAATCCAAGTTTAATATAGGTATTTGAAAAGCTGTTGCATGTCTTGTAGAATAAGTGTAAATTTTTAGCATTGTTACAAACATGTTGTCAAATGTGGAGGGCAACTGGTTGTTGCTGTATTGGTACATGAATGTTCCAATATTAATGTTTACACAATCCATTATTTTTTAGTTGGTTATATTTAACAAACAAGGAGTAGATCACGTCTGTAATCCTGTTGCTCACTGCTCTCAGAGCACGCTTTTGCAGTATTTGCAGTTTTTCCATTTCAGTGTTTGCATGCACTTGCCCATGCAGTAATACCATATGTGATTGTGAGAGAACCTGTGTTATAGAGACTAAGAAGTGCAGTTTCTTCAGGAGAAAGTGCTTTACTTTATATAAAATTCCAATACTGCTTGAAAATTTCTTTCCTAACTCATCAATTTGATTTTTCCATGTTAGATGTTGGGCGGCGTAGTGATCCTAAAACTTTTAAAAGCATTAACTTGGATGTATTTGGAGTATCGATGGAGATATTCAAAGAGTTATTGAATTTTGTTTTATTGTGAGTGCCAACAAGCATATAGTTAGATTTTTTTAGATTGAGTGAAGTTTATTTGTCTTGAACCAGGTGTTTAGTTTATTATAACCAAGTATTATTGTATTTAGTTTGTTAATATCATGATGTTATGTAAATGCACTATTATCATCTGCATCTAATATAAAAGACATTCTGAGCAGAATTGGAATATCCTTACAAACAAATAAACCCAAGGGTCCTAAATAGAGCCTTGTGGCATACCAGTGTCGATATGTTATAGTTGAAGATTTGTGACTTTTGTAATCAACAAACTGCAATCTGTTTGTGAGGTAATTATTGAACCATCAAGACAAATACCTCGAACCTATATGTGATGCATTTTATCTAAGAGGACATCATGATTTATAGTGTCAAATGCCATGGAAAGGTCCAAAAATTGGCCACAGTTTTTGATTGTTAGTGGAGCCTGAGTAAATTTGTGCACAAGCGTTGTGATTGCCATACTTGTAGAGTCGTTTGGGACGATATCCATAATTGGTTTTCAAAAGTAGGTTTGTGGTGTCATAAATGAAATGCATCTGTTAAAAACACGATGCTCTAAAATTTTTGAAAATCCAGTGAGAACAAAATTGGCCTATAGTTGTAAATTAATCTTTGCTATCTTTTTTTATGAATGGGAATGACTCTGGCAATTTTAAGTTGATCAAGGTACTGTCCTGTTTTTAGTGCCATGTTGTATATGATAGTAGGGGAATGCTTAATTCAAAACAAGTTTTTTAATAATAATAGCTGGAATGCCGTCATGAACTGGACTTTTTTTAGCATTAAATTATTGATAACTTTAATTCTTCAATCCTCTGTGATGGAGTAAGAACTTGTACTATCGTTGGATTAAAGAGATAAGTTGAAAAGCTAGTATTAGTAATTTTGTATTTGCTGTACCTATTTGGGCCTATGTTAATGAGGAAGTCATTAAAATATTCGAATTTGTTTGTAGGATTCGTTATACTTTTTTTTTTTGATCATTTAGGTTAAATTCGCTATTACAAAATCTAGTTTTGGTTTTTATGGTTATTTGTTTAGGTTTTCCAGGTATTTTATATTTTTCTGTTCTTTATTATTTGAATTTACAAATATTGGCTTTTTAGCAGTCCACTTAATAGTTTGATTAACTTTGTTATTAATTGTCTTATAGTAGTTCTATTTTGTGGAGTTCGGTTTATTTAAGTATTGTTATCAATCTTACTCCTTTTAATTTATCCTTTTAATTAAATCTTTAGTTGTCCATGGTGATTTTGGTTTTAACTGACTTTTGTTTTTCTTGTTCAAATGGTGTTACTTACGAGTAAAGCTATTAATTTTCAATAAAGTTATATGAACATTGTTGAGTATCATCATTTTTGGATAGAATTATCCCAATTAGTTTCAGACTAGCTTTTTTAGAGCTCTGATATTATTTATTGAGAAGTCTCTAGCAACTTTATAGTTTTTTGCTTTTATTTAAGTCAATTTTGTTATTGGTTAAATGTGACGTTTGGAAGATAGGGGGGGGGGGGGTCAGTTATCTTTAATAGTAAGATTCCCTATTATTGGTTAATGATTATTTGGAATTATTATCTATTATGTAGCACTTTTACATTATTAACGTTCTGATCAAGTAATTAATGGGTAAGCCCGGAATTATGATATATCATGCATAAATTACTTATAGGTTTTCATTATCTTTTAGATACTTATATTAAAATCACCCATTGTAATTATTTTATTCTCACAAGCAATTTTTGTTAATTATTGATGCAAAATGCTTATTAAATTCATTAATACTATTGTGATGATGTTATAAATTACACCAATCAATTATGTTTTTATCATTAGGTTTCCTAATTTCAATAAAACACATTCGTAAGACCATTTTGCAAACATAAATCCGGTTGTCCTCTTTTTTATAAGTTATATGATTTGAGACATAATGCCACACCACCTATCATTAGAATCAATTTCTATTTTACAGCTTCAAGGTTTATAATCTTTTTAAGTTAAAATAATCAAGGATGTATCCTTTTTTGAACCAGGTTTCTGCACACAATGACTGAAAGTCATGATTATACATTTAAATGGTCTTTTAATTTTCAAATTTTTTAGACATGCCTGCGATAATTATATTTAGTATTGAAAATTTCAAAAAAGAAAATATATTTATTTTTGGTATTAAATTCCACCATGTGTAACATAGTTACAATTCCTCATTAATGTTATTATTTAAAACAATTATCATGAGTTAGTCATAGGGTTAAAATACAGTTAACGACAGATTGTATGTGCTCACCATTTTTTGGTTAACCTTGCACGTTATCATTTATGTCACCTTCATTTCGCGGTACCTCTGGGTCTGCAAGACGGAATTGCACAATCCTATGTTTTTGGCTGTTCTGTGTGCCGATGAGGGTTTTTTGACCAATTGTCCAATTGATTTGCGAAGATTTATCACCAACGACTCGTCCTCTGTTATTCAGTTACGTTGTCCCCCAGTATAAGTCCTCATGCAAACATCCACTTTCAGTTATAACAGATTTTGTGTGGTCACAACTCTGACACATGACTAGTTCGGTGTATGTTTGAAACTTTCTTCATTTGTTTTTTTGCACAAGTTTGCTTTGTCATCATAGATCTGGGAGATCCCAGATTAGAATTAGTTTAGCATGGGAACTTAGTTAGTGTTGTTTATATAAGGCATCGAGCCATTTGCTCAGCCTCCTCAATGGATTTACGGGCTGTTGTGTTTGTCCATACCTGTAGAATTACAAAATCAGGCGATTGCTCATTTTGGTTTCTTCCACAAGCTTCTGAATGTCACCAATTGTTGCTCCACTTTTTGCATACACTTTTGTATTTTCTCTCGTGAATCTATTTTCTTTTATCCTTTTGCACATACTGTTTGAGAAATTAGAAATTGTGCAGTTTTTTGTGTATTGGTTTGGTTAGACATTTCTTTTTCATGTTTTTGGTGTGTGTCTTTTTGTGAGTTTGTTGTTTCCCTATTGATTTGCATTTTTCTGCATATGTCTTGTTTTGTGTTGGTGATGATGGTACATGTATGGGTGTTGATCCTGTTGGTAAGCTTGCCGATGTTCATGCAAGTCGCTGAGCGCACAGAAAACAAATACCAAATTTGCGCAAATGGATGTCAAAGGATAAAAGCGATGCCAGCATTAAATGGCAATTTTTTTAAAAGAATTTGTATCTCAAGACCTTGTCAACCTCAAATGCTTATTACTCAGAAAAGATGGATTTCAGCTTCAACCCCCTCATTAGATCAGTTTAAAGTTTTGCCTCCCAACAATAAAGTTAACTCAGACACCTCTCCTATTTGTCATTAATCAGGACATGGCAAAGGTACTCAAAACAACAGCGAGATAGTCCAAGTAGTACAATCAAATTCATACAAACACATACATCCAACCTAACATGAATCAAACCAAACAAGTACAAAGAAAGCACAATGATTGAATGAAAATAAGCTTGTTGTTGACTTTAATATAAGAAGAACAATACCCACAAGATATCGTCATTTTCATGAAGAAGTAATGACTTTATTATCATAGAGCTAATTTTAGCTGGTGGTGTAATCAGACATATCTGTGTGTGTGTGTGTTTGTGTTGTGTGGGGGGGGTCGGAGGGTCACTTTTGAATAGCGCTATTGCTCTTTCTTTATTTTGCCACCTCATGGAAACTTGCAGAGATCAAGGCTTGCAAATGTGCGCGGGGTATGCTTCCATGCACACCCTCTCTGGTTATGCCACTGTTGCATGTGCATTTTCAAAAATTTATATAGGTCAGACAACCATTCAGAATATTCACATCTTTTGTTGTGTTTATGTTGATTGACGACTTCAAATTTATCTTGACTAATTTTTTTGGTAATTTGCGAGCATATACTTCATCATGCCGAAGAGAAAGAGTAAGTCTGAGCGACAGTCTGTTGCCAAGAAAGTTGAATAGCTCCAGGCATCCCACTTCTGAAACGGTTGGTGAGTCCGTCACAATAAGTGACTCGGCAGTTGGTAAGTTATTGCTAACTCTACCCAGCTAATAAGTGTTTGTGACAATTTAGGCTTGCATGTACCAGCCAATACAAAAGCAAAACAATAAGGTGATTTGTAGTTCACCAGGAGCATCACTGCCTTAATAAATGAACTTTTTCTTTAATTCGGAGGGACAGAAATTGGTCATTGGCCAACAAGTAGCTATGCGACCCCTTCAAATTGACTGGTTGAGCAATGGACCTCAGCCTCCTTATTTTTTATATTATAATATATACCTGGAAGGACACACCCCAACAGGGCAATTGAATTGACTGAATTGGATTGATTGACATTGTTCCTTCTGCATCCACCAATTTGGCGGTACAGCTGCGGACATATGTTTAATTAAGATTAAGACAGCCTTCGGGCCGAGGATGTGCCATATGCACAATTTCTGCTGGCAGAACCTACAGCTTTTTTAAGAATGATTGAGTTCACCTCTCTAGCACAGGGAATGATATGTTTAACACAACATCAAAACACCGGTGCCTTTTAAAACTTACATCACAACCCCCATGCTCTGATTTTCTCAG
This sequence comes from Ophioderma brevispina, assembly GCA_023653785.1. Classification (NCBI taxonomy): domain Eukaryota; kingdom Metazoa; phylum Echinodermata; class Ophiuroidea; order Amphilepidida; family Ophiodermatidae; genus Ophioderma; species Ophioderma brevispina. The sequence continues at coordinate 89,778 of JAMKCH010074160.1, read as the reverse complement.
ATCACGATGATTATTAAATTAAATTAATTCCTTTGTGGGGAGAGTTTGCAGAGGCAAACATGTGTGGCATAACTAAAGTAATAAATAGTGACTATTTGGAGACAATTTAATTTTACAACAAGGAACATTTGTAAGACAAAGTCAATTAGTTAATTATTATAGTCATGCTAAGTCAGGTATTAATGTATTTAGCCATCTGTTGTTTTACCACAGGATGACTGGAGATACCACCAGGCCGGTGGATGAACGAGTCCCAGGGGACAACTGGAAATATTGCCAAGCCTCTAGGGAAATATATTGCCCAAGGATGACTGCACATATCCCCAGGCTTCAGGTTTGTGTTGAAAGGGAACGACTGGATTTATTATCAGGCTCCTAAGAATGTATGTACCTGAAGATGACTGGATATATACCCAGGCTTCAGATTATTTTAATGACTGTGTTAGACCTATTATGTGTCAAAATAAAAAATTGTAATTTCAGTTACGTCATCTTGCTATATTCATTACTACCCCTCAGATCAGAGTGACTGTTGAACTACCTCAGATCAGAGTGACTGTTGAACTACCTCAGATCAGAGCGACTGTTATCCATCATTTCCATGCATAGGCAGATATGAACTGCCATATACAAAGGGTAATAAGTCATGCAAGGGGCAAGACAAAAACCAGTAGCCAGCTATGTCTGTAGAAAGTCCTATATCAAGTCAGTTTTAGTCAATTAACTTCCAGAAAAAGGCTACATGAATAATTGAAATCACATAATGCGGCACCAAATAGCGCGATATTATCCTGGGACCTGGATCCAGAAATTTATATCATACTTAATCATATATTAAAGATACTCAAGGGAGTGATAGGCCATAGAGGAAAAAAGAGGAAAATACGGATAAAAATAGGAAAAGGAGTAAAAATGCCATAAACAAATCAAAAGCTAAAATCTTGGCACTAACAAAATTTTAAAAAGCGAAAATTTACATCCTATCTTCTTAACTGGATACCATCATTGAAACGGCACATTTCAAATTTCTTTCAGCTCCATTGACTATGGATATTTTTCTTAACAAAACATTTGGCTATTTAATCTGAAAAGGACACTGGTGAAATCGCGTCAGGCTTATAGCATTCCAGCACGGCTTTTCAATAACATTGGAATTTCTGACTCATGCAAGAAAACTCAGAAGAATAGAGATGGATTATTATGATTACAAATTTCTTTGCAAGGTTAAAGGGGTACTAATGGTGCTAATAATATAATTCACTTCCTCCTCCTGCGCTACTACTTTCATCAAGAGAACTTTCTATTCTGATGAACATACTGTTTTTAGATTCACACAACCACTTAACCATGGTTATTCACATAAATTATTTCATTGTCTTTTTTTTGTTGTTAGAACAGTCTACTAATTATAAATGAGGCATTTTGGCAAGTATCTTGATTTTGCTCAAATCCGAGGAATTTATAATAAGCGTATTATTAGGCTTTATTGGTAATTGAAAACTAGCCTTCCAATTGCTGCTTCAAGAGTATGACTTTCCACAGAGCCAAAGGCAATTGAAAAACAGACATTTTTCACATGAGAATGTGAATGTTGATAAGCCTAGAGTACCGTTACTCTCCATCCTACCTGGATGCTGTGGTCATTTATTTTGCAGATCAGTCCTGTGCTTGTGACTAGAATTTTATAATTTAAATAGGACACACATAATAGCAATGACCAGCAGAACGCAGAAACAACACACAACATAAAATGGACTGTCACATCTCATCATTGTATATCAAGCCACTGTCACAAGACAAGACAACTTTCATAGAGGAAACTTAAAGCGACATAATGGATTCATGATTCACTGCTCACAAAACATCAGAAACCTGTGGAAGAGTCTACGATCAAGTTCCATGGGGGAGACGCAGTGAAACCAAGACACTTGTGATCAAGCCATCAGCCAAGATGGCGAAAGCTAAAGTCGTGCGTAAAATTTGGATTTTGGGCACAAATAACCTTATATTTTCACAAGATCTTCCATGTTGTGCAGTCGTGGTAATATAAAACTATCATTTAGTAGACATGAATAGTTGAATACCATACGAATACGTTACCTTCTTCTAGGTACACTGACCTTCCTCTGGAGATAATTGCCGCAAGAGAGATGTTGGGGTAATTTTGGTTAAGAATACTAATGACCAGTTCAGTGAAATACTCAATGAAGAAAATGAAGGGGACAGAGTCACAATTACTAATGCCACAAAAGACACACGTATGGAAAGACCACAAGGTGCTTTCAAATACAGAAATAATGACTATTGAAGAAATTGGACTGGTCCCTATTTTAAAGCAATTTGGATTAATCAAGATTTACCTTTTTTGTCCCCTTCTTCCATCTGGGAGAAGTCTGTCCCTATGTCCCATTTGCTTTGTCACTGATTTTGTTTAATCTTTAAAGACACTATCAGTGATTTGCTAAATCAGCAAATCGAAAAAATCATCAAAAATCAGCATTTTTTGCAATATGCTACAAGTACAGGTATCCTAACAACCTGCAAATTATAAGCCAGACTCACCCTTAATAAGGACATAATCTGAGATTTAGTCATTACTGTCCGAACGGACACTTACTACAACACGTAATTGAATGGAGAATCGTATCTTTGCACACTGCCGTTTTTTCCTTTTCTGTCAATTCTACAGCTGGAAAAGGTAACTTATGAGAATTCTACAGACTTATCCTTCACTTTGAAGGCTATTCCTGCAAATTTCAAATAGTTTTCAAATCACTGATAGTGTCTTTAAGTGAATTCAAGTCTCAAAGTTGCTTTTTTTTTAAATGCTAAACTCTTGATTTCTTATGTTACAAGTTAATCACAATTTGCATTGTGCTATAAATAACAAATGAATGATATAGGTTTATGAGTCTACCACTGGAGATGAGATGTATAATTACCTATTGGGAACCACTAATTGACACAGTTAACTTTTTAACCAGGCTTGAATTTAACCTTAACAGCTACAATTAGAATCTTGTTGATAGATTTATCAGTCAGAAAATAAGATTTAATACACACACAGAAGACATACACTTGACCTTTCTAATGTCACATGCATCAAAGGCAATTTGCACTACATCTATTTTGGATTTTTCACATAGCATGCTACTGTCATTTCACAGGTTATCAACTTATGTTTGAATATCCCTACAAGCCTAAAAGCAATTTTACTAAGAAATTGTATATTTCAAGACCATGTCAACCTCAATCTTGCTCATTCCTTGGAAAAGATGATTTTTAGCTTCAAGCCCAAGCTAACTTCAAACAACTCGTCTATTTATCAATATCCAGATGTGGCAAAATGTGGCATTATTATTATTAAAATGTACCTACAATGTATTTGGCATTTTTTTAAAAAGAATTTTATCTGAAGACCTTGTCAACCTCAAAATTGCTTATTCCTCGGAAAAGATGGATTTCAGCTTCAACCCCCATTCACCAGAGCAGTTCAAAGTTTTGCTCACCAACAATAAAGGTAACCTCGAACAACTCGTCTATTTGGCAATTTTCACTTCATCTATTTTGGATTTTTCACATTGAAAGCTGCTGTTAAATGGCAATTTTTACTAAGAAATTGTATATTTCAAGACCATGTCAACCTCAATCTTGCTCATTCCTTGGAAAAGATGATTTTTAGCTTCAAGCCCAGGCTAACTTCAGACAACTCTCCTATTTGTCATTAATCAGACGTGGCAAGGTGCTAAAAAACAGCCAGATAGTCAAGTAAGTAGTACAATCAAATTCATACAAACATATACATCCGAACTGACATGAAATCAAACCAAGCAAATACAAAGAAAGGCACCATGATTGAATGGAAATAAGCTTGTCATTGACTTTAATATAATGAAGAAAAAACCAACAAGATGTGCAGGTACCTCACTAGCTGCTAAACAGGCCATACTGGCCAATTTGGGTCACCCTATATCTCGCTCTCAAAGTTGCAATCGTTAATTGGGTCAATGTCATAAGTAGGGCGATCGGACCAGTTATAGAGTTTTCATACAAAGATCTCGCATGTGGTGTCAGGAAGCCCTAAAGATAAGATCGATTAAACATTTGAGGCTAAGCAGGATTTATATATGTGGTTGTCGTTCCTTATGATTTAACAACGGTGTTATTTTCCAAAACCTTAATTGGGTCACCAATGAGAGCTTGCAACTTTTCACCGATGCAGCGGGGCAGTAGGTTTTGGTTTACATTTCCAGTGGCATTGGGAGATGGCTTACCAGCCTACCAACATACAAATGGCTAGCCTGTCAAAAGCAGCATTGGAATTTTCCCAATCTATGTAGCCTTGGTAATAGGGAGTGACAAGATGTCATCATCATCAATAATTGTATTTCATTCAGACAACCAGGCAGTAGTGGCAATAATAAACAAACAGACATCTCCTTGCCCAATGATCATGAAAATGGTTAGGGAAATGGTACTTATCTGTCTAAGAAAGAACATAAGTTTGAAAGCAAAATATATACCTGGAAAAATTAAGGTATTGCAGATAGTTTGTCCCATTTTCAGATGGTCATTTTGGGAGGCAGCTCTGACCACCAAGCGTCAGATGACACAGATTCCGGCAATTATATGAGGCGTCTTCGGGTAGAAGCAGATTGTCAATTAACAAAACGCCTATAATGCAGCATGGGAAGCTTATTGGCAAATGTGTAATGAGTTAGACTTGACTGCTTCTTTACCTCTAACCCCTTTGAATATAACAGACTTTATTGCCCATTTGTCGATCAAAGGCAGGTCAGCCTCAACAATTTCCTCCTACGTATCAGGATTGGCATTTATGCACAAATGTAGGAATTTAGATGACCCAACTGCATCCTTCATCATCAGAAAAATGGTGGAAGGTTGTAAGAGGGTCAACCCAGGATTACCTGATCCAAGGCGGCTGGTTACATTAGCAATGTCAAAGTCTATGATGCCCCGCCTACAGCTAATTGTACTTCTTACTATGAAGCAGCCTTAATCAAGGCAGCTATTTTGTTATCATTCTTTGGCTTTTTAAGAGTAAGTGAATTCACAGCAGACAGTAAGAGCAAAGCATCCCACAGGGCACTACACTTTTCAGACATTAAAGTGAAATTAGATAGCACTGATCAAAAACAGTGTGTAGAGGTTACAATTCAGTTTTCAAAAATATGTAAGTGTGGACGGGCATATGTATTAATCATTCAAGAAACAGGAGATCAGAGGACATGCCCGGTGAAAGCTTTAACAGAGTTCCTAAAAATCTGCACCTTTCCGATGCTATGGTTACCTGGAAATGAACCAGGGGCACAGGGATAGCATCAGCAACTTGTACGTACCACCTACACCATTTGAAATCATTTCCACCTTGGTACAAATGACATGCTTCGCATGGACCTCATCCAATTCAAGCTATTCATCATTGATTTATTGGATGAGTGCAAGAAGCTATTGCCTAACTCCATTCCCAATGGTCTGATATATTGCCCCACCATTTTTACTTTGGAGCAAGCTCTCGAAGGGGGAATGGAATCAAAAAGAAAAGGCTTGAATAAAACTGCTAGGCAGACGTTTTGAAGACCGGAGGACGTGTGAAACGTCACAGGAATTTCTGCTGGCAGGATCTATGGCTTTTTAGGGATGAACACGTAACTACTTCAGAGAATGAGATGTTTACATCTAACATCAAAGACGCTTTGCGCCTTTTTTACCATCACCACCAATGCTCTGATTTTCAGAGGCAAACACGTCTGGTATAACTAAAGTAATAAATTGGTGACTATTTGGAGACAATTTTACCACAAGGAACATTTGTAAGACAAAGCATTAGTCAATTTTTATAGTTATGCTAAGTCAGGAATTAATGTATTTAGCCATCTGTTGTTTTACCACAGGACGACTGGAAATATCACCAGGCCTGGTGGATGAATGAGTCCCAGGGGACGACTGGAAATATCGGTAGCCTCTAGTGAAATAAGGTATATTGCCTAAGGATGACTGGACATATCCCCTGGCTTCAGGTTTTTTTGAAAGAGAATGACTGGAATTATTACCTGGCTCCTAAGGATGTATGTACCTGAAGATGACTGGATATATCCCCAGGCTTCAGATTACTTTAATGACTGTTTTAAGACCTATATGTGTCAAAATAAAAACTGCAATTTCAATTACATCAATCATTGGTATCTTAATTATTGAGATTGAAAGATGAATATTCAGTTAAACATGGCCTTGTAAGGGGCTGGGGATTATCACCCAGATCAGGTATGGTGACTCGGAAAAAATACCTACATATAACATTCAAGACATGTTTTGGAAAAAATCAACAAAAGTATATCAAGACGTTGTTGAAGAACACCCTAACATTAACATTAGTTTGCAGAAACTTGAAGGGCCGAAACCTTCTCTGTAAGGAAAGCGATATTAGAAAACAGACTAAACTGTATGTGCAGATTACATGTAGAAATAAAAAGGTTGTCGTCAACCTGCATGAAATTTCGTAAAAGTGTAAGCCAGTTACCAGCATATGAACATGTTTCTGATGCTGTTGAAGTCACTCTTTGTCCAAAGGATGCACAAGGGAAGTATAAACCTGCTTGTATTGAGCGGCAGTGTGAGCAATGTGGCCTGTCCAAATATCAGTTTGATGATGCAGAACAAGATGAATATGGTGATGGTAATCTTGTCAAGTGGCAGTGCTACCAGTATGTATCCATTGGAGTGGATAGTGAAGGAAGAGAGAAAAGGAGGATAGCTTTGGTAGACAAGGAAACACCACCTGGAGAAATGTTTCAATATTTTCAAGAATTACTGGAAAAGTTCCCAAAACATCAATTTGATGCCAAATGGCAAATACAACAACTAGACAATCTACTTGAAAAGCTCCCAAGTGACCATGCTGTTTCAGTCCATTTTTTTCAGAAAATTACACCCTCAAACATTAACTGGAGATACAATCTGAATATTTCAGTACCCCCAAGCATCCCTTCATGCCTCAGTGTTATACATAGTATTGCAAGCGCTTGGAAGCTTCGAGTCACAGGTAACTTAAATTCGCCAGCTCCATACTTGAAAAATCACTAAAACAGCATGTGTAAATCTTACTGACAATGGCCGGTATTCACAAGAAGTTAGTCGCATGGACTAACTCTTAGTCCAGGACTAAGTCCTACAAAGAAGGACTAACTTTAGTCTAGGACTAAGTATGGGGATAAAAAAGGTCCTCCTTGTAGGACGTAGTCCTGGACTAAGAAAGTTATCCAGGGACTAACTCTAACTCCTTTGTGAATACCGGCCATTTGGCCTATGTTGATATGAAGACAGATTCACGTTCTTTCTGTGATACTTCATACATAAATTCACCGTATTATAGTACAATCTTTGCCATCCATCCCACGTTCCCTCATATAAGCCGTAATTATGGATTAATCTCACCATTAAGCATGGGTATTTTAATTATTTTTTAGGATGAAACAAAAAATAGGGCTTTTACATCTCATGCCACAAGTGTTGGGAAACATGTCGGAACATACACACTACACTGAAGTGTAATGTCACAAAATAAAAAGCTTGAACCTCACTTGATCAGGCAATGAAATCGCACATCTTCCTGGTTGATTATTTTTAATTTATCGGTCACCAATCAGTAAAATCTTATTGAAATCAATCTTGCAGCAGACTCTTGAATTCTTTACATTTTTACTATTTGCACATAATGATAACTGTAATAGACAATTGTGGAATCCTATCGAGCAACGTGAACCAATTGGCCATTGAGACTAAGTGTAAGCTGTAACCTCAGCGGTAAAATGTCGGCTTTGAGTAGACCTTCACACATCGCTACGAAACACGGTTTTCGTTTGAGTTTTCGTTTTGAAAAAATATCTGAATCGCTACATTCGCCTACTAAAATCTAACGAGTTTTGCATTTTGGAAAGGTGAAAAGAAATTATTAGGGAAGTTGCACGTAAAATATCACATCGCCATTTCAGTGTATTAGAAATTTTTTCCATAGGGAACGTTGGTACAGGTGTGGGCGAGAAAATGAGTTTTCGGTTACGACCACCATTTTCTGTGCAATTCTGCGCACAAAAATTTGTTTCAGACTGAGATAATGACATTTGCCGATTGGTTAAACTGTAATTTATGGAAATTTATCGACGATGATTTTTTTTATTGGCTAACATGGTACGGCGGCAGTTTATGAATGGAGAGTCCCATCATTTTAGTACATTCGCCCGAGGGGCAGCTGGGGAACCATTGGTGTTCCAGCTAAAAATTTAGTTTATTTAGACACAGTTTAAACACAATTAAAAATTCTTATGAATTTGATAGTGCAAAAATATACATTTGATTATAAATGGAAGGAGTTCCGTCATTTTTTACGGTAAGTTTTTTAAGTTTGTATTTTCTGAAATTTAAATTGCACCGTTTTGCAGAAACATAGTAAATCAAACATATCAGATTGTAATGAGTGATGGAGAAGGGCGAAGGCCAGGGACAGGTTGGCTTTTGCTAGTGTGGAGAGTACAGATTATTACCGATTGGGGCCTATGTATGAAAACAAAAACAGAAGCGATAACATACCGCTCGCAATCATACATGACATATTAAGGATGCATGCTATTTAACCATACGCACAAGTCAGTGTGATTCACGGCGACTATTGGTAGCCCGAAGATGGGTAATCAATTTGACATAGTAAATCCAACATTATAGATTGTAATGAGTGTGAGACGGGCGAAGCCATAGGGGAGTAGGTGCTTTTGGCCAGTGTTGGAGTAAAGATATACGCGTATGGGCCAGAGGAACAAAAACAGAATGCTGATTAACGTACCGCCGCAATCGTACATTGACATCTTAAGGGATGATGCTATTTAAAACCTAGCCAGGTCAGTGTGATCAGGCGAATTTTGGTAGCCAACGAAGATGGTATCACTTTGGATGGCCTTATTACGGTTATCGCCGAACTAAGTACCCAAACATGCAGTATAAAGAATTAGTAAAACAGCGGGTGGACATAGAAGGCTACGTCTCAATTTAAACAAATGCAGACACAGCTAACCCTTTGAAGCAGCGCAAGTCGGAGTAATGATGACGGATGTGAGTACAGTGTGCAACATGAAGGGGGGTGCGGAAAAATTCCAGCAAATCTCAGGCAGTGCAGAACTAAATGGAATCCATGCTAAAGCTATCAAATGAAGACAGTCATTTAATTGGTATAGGCCTAGAGTCAATATAACATTGAACATAGTAAATCCAACATTATAGATTGTAATGAGTGTGAGATGGGCGAAGCCAGGGACAGGTTGGCTTTTGCAGTGTGGAGTAGAGATATACCGGTATGGGGCCAGATGAACAAAAACAGAAGCGATAACGTACCGCCGCAATCATACATTGACATCTTAAGGATGATGCTATTTAACAATAGCCAAGTCAGTGTGATCAGGCGACATTTGGTAGCCACAAAGATGGGTATCAATTGGGATGGCCTTATTAAGGTATCGCAAACTAAGTACCCCATGCAGTATAAAGAATTAGTAAAACAGCGGGACAATAGAAGCTACCGTCTCAATTATAAACAAATGCGGAACAGCAACCCTTTGAAGCCAGCGCAATGTAGGAGGATAATGATGATGGATGTGAGTACAGTGTGCAACATGAAGGGGGGTGCGGAAAAATTCCAGCAAATCTCAGGCAGTGCAGAACTAAATGGAATCCATGCTAAAGCTATCAAATGAAGACAGTCATTTAATTGGTATAGGCCTAGAGTCAATATAACATTGAATATAGTAAATCCAACATTATAGATTGTAATGAGTTTGAGACGGGCGAAGCCAGGGACAGGTTGGCTTTTGCAGTGTGGAGTACAGATATACCAGTATGGGGCCAGATGAACAAAAACAGAAGCGATAACGTACCGCCGCAATCATACATTGACATCTTAAGGATGATGCTATTTAACCATAGCCAAGTCAGTGTGATCAGGCGACATTTGGTAGCCACGAAGATGGGTATCAATTTGGATGGCCTTATTAAGGTGTCGCGAACTAAGTACCCCATGCAGTATAAAGAATTAGTAAAACAGGCGGACAATAGAAGTTACTGTCTCAATTATAAACAAATGCGGAACAGCGACCCTTTGAAGCCAGCACAATGTCGGAGGATAATGATGATGGATGTGAGTACAGTGTGCAACGTGAAGGGAGGGGGGTGCGGAAAAATTCCAGCAAATCTCAGGCAGTGCAGAACTAAATGGAATCCATGCTAAAGCTATCAAGGAACTGAAATGAAGACAGTCATTTAATTGGTATAGGCCTAGAGTCAATATAACATTGAATATAGTAAATCCAACATTATAGATTGTAATGAGTGTGAGACGGGCGAAGCCAGGGACAGGTTGGCTTTGCAGTGTGGAGCACAGATATATACCGATATGGGGCCAGATGAAAAAAAACAGAAGCGATAATGTACCGCCGCAATCATACATTGACATCTTAAGGATGATGCTATTAACCATAGCCAAGTCAGTGTGATCAGGCAACATTTGGTAGCCACGAAGATGGGTATCAATTTGGATGGCCTTATTAAGGTATCGCGAACTAAGTACCCCATGCAGTATAAAGAATTAGTGAAACAGCGGAACAATAGAAGCTACCGTCTCAATTATAAACAAATGCGGAACAGCAACCCTTTGAAGCCAGCGCAATGTCGGAGGATAATGATGATGGATGCGAGTACAGTGTGCAACGTCAAGGGGGGTGCGGAAAAATTCCAGCAATTCTCAGGCAGTGCAGAACTAAATGGAATCCATGCTAAAGCTATCAAGGAACTGAAATGAAGACAGTCATTTAATTGGTATAGGCCTATAGTCAATATATCATTGAATATAGTAAATCCAACATTATAGATTGTAATGAGTTTGAGATGGGCAAAGCCAGGGACAGGTTGGCTTTTGCAGTGTGGAGTACAGATATACCGGTGTGGGGCCAGATGAACAAAAACAGAATCAATAACGTACCACCGCAATCATACATTGACATCTTAAGGATGATGCTATTTAACCATAGCCAAGTCAGTGTGATCAGGCGACATTTGGTAGCCACGAAGATGGGTATCAATTTGGATGGCCTTATTAAGGTATCGCGAACTAAGTACCCCATGCAGTATAAAGAATGAGTAAAAGCGGAACAATAGAAGCTACCATCTCAATTATAAACAAATGCGGACCAGCAACCCTTTGAAGCCAGCGCAATGTCGGAGGATGATGATGATGATGGATGTGAGTACAGTGTGCAACGTACAGTGTGCAACGTACAGTGTGCAACGACAGGTTGGCTTTTGCAGTGTGGAGTATGACAGATATACCGGTGTGGGGACAGATGAACAAAAACAGAATCAATAACGTACCGCCGCAATCATACATTGACATCTTAAGGATGATGCTATTTAACCATAGCCAAGTCAGTGTGATCAGGCGACATTTGGTAGCCACGAAGATGGGTATCAATTTGGACATAGTAAATCCAACATTATAGATTGTAATGAGTGTGAGATGGGCGAAGCCAGGGACAGGTTGGCTATTTTGCAATGCGGAGTACAGATATACCGGTATGGGGCCAGATGAACAAAAACAGAAGCGATAACATACCGCTGCAATCATACATTGACATCTTAAGGATGATGCTATTTAACCATAGCCAAGTCAGTGTGATCAGGCGACATTTGGTAGCCACGAAGATGGGTATCAATTTGGATGGCCTTATTAAGGTATCGCAAACTAATAAGTACCCCATGCAGTATAAAGAATTAGTAAAACAGCGGAAAATAGAAGCTACCGTCTCAATTATACACTAATGCGGAACAGCAACCCTTTGAAGCCAGCGCAATGTCAGAGGATAACGATGATGGATGCGAGTACAGTGTGCAACGTGAAGGGGGGTGCGGAAAAATTCCAGCAAATCTCAGGCAGTGCAGAACTAAATGGAATCCATGCTAAAGCTATCAAGGAACTGAAACAAAGACAGTCATAATAATTAACAAACCTTCTGCAATTCTGCATTTTACAGGTAAACAATTACAGGTGATTTCTTGGAATCAGCAGTTTGATGGTTTTATCCCAAGTGACTATTGAGCTACCTCAGATCAGAGTGACTGTTGAACTATCTCAGATCAGAGCAAAAACCAGCAGCCAACTATGTCTGTAGACTCGGAAAGTCCTATATCAAGTCAGTTGTTGTCAACTAACTTTCCAGAAAAAGGCTACATGAATAATTGAAATCACATATTGACGACACCAAAGAGCGATATTATACTGACCTGGAATCCACACAATTTATATCACAATCAGACAAAAGATCATACTAAAGATACTTCAGTAACCGAATACAAAACATTGAAATGGTAAATTTCAAATGTTGATTGTTCTTTCAGCTTTCATTGACTATGCATATTTCCTTAACAAAATATTTGATTTTTTTAGTCTGAAAAAGGACACTGGTGAAATTGAGTCAGGTTTAACTTTCCAGCAAGGCTTTTCAATAATGTGGGAATTTCTGACTCTTATGCAAGAAAACTCAGGAGAATAGAGATGGATTATTATGATTACAAATATCTAGTTGCAAGGTGGAATTGGGGTATTATTGGTGCTAATAACATTATTCACCTTCCTTCCTGTGCTACAATTTTAATCAAGAGAACTTTCTATTACGATGAACATACTGGTTTTAGATTACCACCACTTTAACCATGGTTAGTCAAATAAATGATTTCGTTGTTGTGCATTTTATTGTGTTCAGAACAGTCTATAAATAAGGCATTTTTTGGAGGTCGTTTATCTTGATTTGCTCAAATGTGAGTGAATCTGATAAAAACTAAGCGTATAACGCTATTAGTGTAATTGTAAAACTAGCCTTCAAGTTGATGCTTGCAGGGAATTATACTTTCAACATAGCATATATCCAAAAGCAATTAAAAACAGACATTTTTTTTTTTTAAAAAACATCGCGGTCCCCGGACCGCAAGTGTCGTCTGCTGTCGCGGTTTGTGCATGGGGCCAAAGGTCACATGAGGTCACCAACATGTCACCCCACCCCGCCCTATCCTTTCCACCAAGCTACATCATCGTAGCCCTTACGGAACTCATATGGCATGCAATATATTAAGGATTAACATTTTGACCACAGACACACACACAGACATACGACCAGAGTAATCCCTATGTGACTTCTGCAATTCTTGCAGACGACACAAAAAAAAAACCTGTAAAAGACCTGTAAAATGGAAATGTACTTCTGTACTGTTTTAATAGGATACTGTGTGAGAATAAGGCATTTCCGTAAGGTGACCCACTTCTTCCTGACACGCTTATGAATTCGGAAACCTTAAGGAATAAACCAAATAAACCGTATGGATTATTCCTCTAATATTTCCAAATTCATAAGTGCGTCAGAAAGAAGTGGGTCGCCTTACAGGAACAACTGTAAGAGTATCTTATTTACTCACTTTTGCAATTTACCTCTTCCACCAATAAAAAAAAGGACGAGAAATGTATAATTTTTGTTCCAGCCTTATCGCTCACTTTTTTAATTTGCATTTATGGAGAACCAGATCTCCAGTACAAGAGATTTTCTAACATGCAAGTTTCCTTCATGCGATTATCATTAAAAATTGGATTTTGTTCATCTTCCTTTAAAGGCTGACTCAGAGATTTTCCGAGGAGGGCGCCCTTAATTTTCAAACAAATTATGCTTTTTGCATATGCATAATGCTTGTCCACATACTAAACACTGTGTGAAATAGCCAAGCTCAAATCGAAGTCCTTCATATAGAAAATTGCAACTTTGTTATAAATTTCCGGATCCGGAAATTTAGTTATACACAGTATCCTATGGCACTGTATACTACACATAAATGTTTACTCTATGCAAACAAAAAATCCGATACATCTCAAACTTCCGACTCAGAGACCGAGAAGGAAGTGGCCAAGCCCAAGCCTAGACGGTGCTCGTCATGCGGACATTTCCTGTCACCCGCCGACCTGCATCCGACGTGCATCATACATCGCCCATGCCACCGAGACGAGCCATGTGAGCTGGACGGCGACTGGACTCTGGAGCAATGGGCAGACTTAATAGAATTCAACCTCCTCCTGTGCTACAACTTAAATCAAGAGAACTTTCTATTCTGATGAACATACTGGTTTTTAGATTCACACCACTTAACCATGGTTAATAAAATAAATGATTTTCATTGCTGTTTATTTCATGGGCATCATGACTGCCTAGCTACCCTTCAAGAGGCAAAACACAGTAAAAGGAGAAAGAGCATGGCATCAGCACTAAATCAAATAAAGAAGAGGAATTTACAAAGAGCTACAAGCATGAAGTTTGGTGTGAGTAGGGAGTTACTTGCAAAAGCCAAAAGGTTAACTCTAGGTCTTGCTGCAAAGGCATTTCTAGCCAAAGAGTAGAACTCAAAAATTCTAGTGCTTAATAGCAATAGGTGCCTGCATGCACCCCTTTGTAGCAGAGTGTTCACCAGTTGCCCTTAGGCTACTTCAAATTAAGCCATAACTGAAAAATTAACTAAATTTCAAACATATATTATTTAATGGATTTTCATAAAATATTTTGTTTTACATACAAATGAATATTGTCATTTTTTGTCCAAATTAGCTTCAAAATCTTGAAAAAGACAATTCTTTTTTGGTTCATTTTGGACTTCAAAACTCACTTGGGCTTCATGAAAGAAGCTAGCTAGAAAAATAAATGAAGACTGCTGATGGATATTTGGTTTTCCAATCTGCATATAAGCTGCCCGACAGCCCAAGTTTGGCAAAAAATCATGACCAGGGATTATTTCTTTTGGATTCAGTGAAACTTACATTTTGCAAACAATGCTCAGCAGATTCGTCCAGTGATAACACATTTTCAGTCCTTATTTCAAGTGTAACATTGTGAGATCATATATTGCTACCGATGAATCAAATTGTTGGTTCTAAGGAAAAACATCACAGTAAACAATATGACCCATCTAAGCTGAGGCTTCATGATTTGGACTTGTTGTGAGAGCATCACTGGCTCTGTTAATTGACAGCTTTGAAGTTAACACAGGCAAGAAGTTGCAGAATGATCAGCAGCGTGCTCAAGGTACTGTAGATTTGGGTTAAAAGATAAACTAATATTGCTGTACAAATTCAGTGTAAACAAGCACGTCAAAATTCCGCAGAAGAGCAGATAGAGGAAAAAAGCTGGCAAGAAATGACTGATATAGCTTCAACTAGTTTCCAGACCAATAGCAGTGAGGAGAGCAACACTGAAATTCATGTTTCTACCATTGGTGCCAACTGAATTCTCATCTGATAATAAAGCATCTTCAACCACACCTCATCGGAGGCACTGCTGCAAGAAAACAGTAATATATAGATACCTTTGTTCCATGTGACACTTTAAAATTGCCAAAACTGGTTTCACTGTCAACAAAAATTTTGTTGACCTCGCTTCTTTGGTAATATATAATAGGTTAGCAAGACGAATGTTGGCCAATTTTTCTTACTTAGTCAGACATTCTACCATGGGTTGTTTATAAAGGCGTTCGTTCTCAAAAGGCAGTCAAGAGCAAGCGGAAAGCACTAAGCAGGACGGCTCATGCCTTATATTTAAGCCAAGAGGGAAGGGTCGTTAGGCACTCAAATTTCTATTGGACATCGCGAAGCCTTTTCCGTGAAGACGGCATGCATCTGGGAGTAAAGGGGCAGAAACTTTTCACTCTCAATGAAGCAAACCTTGGCTCTATACCTGTTTTTGACTTTGAATCAATGTTCCATAAAAATGAACACATAACCAAACATGAGTGTGTGTGTATGTGGAGGTGTGAGGTATGTCTTGAAAATGAAAAATATGGTAAGAGATGATACTTACGAGATACACATTTCCGCAGAAGAAAAGTCTGAGCAAGAACATTCATTATTCCAAATTGACTTAAATGTGGCAAAGAGCTGGAAAAGATCTTTCACAGACCCAAAACAAAAATGCAATTGGTAATTTTTTTATTATCTTATTGTAACAAAGAAACCATTAAGGCATATGACAACATTTTCGATTTGAATGAATTTCTAAAAACAAAAGGTATTATAATTACACGATGTGATTTTCACTGGGCAAATCATGTACATGACAGTTCGCAAATCAATTTGAAAATGATAGATTCCTTTAATTTCATCACTCTGCCGTTGAATCAATTTCCCAATGCTTTTGAACTAAAATAACTCAAAAAGGATATTTTTTCCATATTACTAGAACAATAATGAGCATCAAAATTACACTGGCAAATTACCTCCAATAGAAGCTTATGGCGCTGACAAAATGGTGTCAAGCAAAAGGACGTAGAAATACAAAGTAAACCAATGGGTGAACGTGAATTGTATCGCACAGGTCTGAGCAAAGATCCTCAAAATTCTGCACATGTAGTAGTGAAACCATTCAAGGGGAAGACAAGTTTACATTTACATACGCAGCCAATTTCGGC
Organism: Ophioderma brevispina; assembly: GCA_023653785.1. Taxonomy (NCBI): domain Eukaryota; kingdom Metazoa; phylum Echinodermata; class Ophiuroidea; order Amphilepidida; family Ophiodermatidae; genus Ophioderma; species Ophioderma brevispina. Next base: position 73,230 of record JAMKCH010074160.1, on the reverse strand, counting down.
AATCCCCGAAAGGCAACTGGTATCCCACGAAACGAAGTGTCTTTAACAATGGAGGAATTCAATGTCTTGAAGAAAAGCTTGGGCTATCGCACAAGCAGTGAAGATGTACTAAATTGTGTTGACAATATACATATTGTACACATATTTCGTGATTGGCTAAATTGTTGACGTCATGGATTTCCCATTTGTCGTCCTTGTGAGTGACTCTACAGTATTATTTTTATACACAGTACATTTTATAAAAGAAATGTAAATAAACCAGGTAAGATGTTGGAGGATGAGGTGGTTCAATCCATGTAAAAAAACAGATGTTGGAGGAAGAGCTTGTGCAAACTATATGTAAAGACTTCTGCACTTTATATTGACTCGCTTCCTGTCAATCATTGTGAAAACAACTTTTTAAGTTCCTGCAAGGATATCAATGATCAGACTGACTTTTCAGATCTTAAAGGAGTTGAAAAGTCACTTGACTTTACAATGGAGGCTTGAAGGCTTGAAAGAACACAAAACTGGACCAAATGGATGGTGTGTTTGTGTCGTCAACTAAATACATAGCCAAAAACTATTTGGAAAAGACACATGTCCCTCTATAAAAATCTGCCCACCTCACCTGCAATAGCAGTTATTGAAGAGAGAGACAGTGCTCAATGGGTGCGTAACAGAGTGGCTTCCGGCAGACTTTCAAGAGGATTAAATTATAATTGCTGTCTTCAAGGCGGAACCCAATGTCCTAGAGGTCATACACAACATGCATTATATGAACTACATTGTTGAACAGTTACCAAATCTGAGTATATCGGACTCTGAGAGCAAAGATGGAACACTGAAAGCAAGCAAAAAAAATCTGATCAAGGGATCTTCTTCTGCACATATTTTACACATTCTAAGAAAATCACAGAGAGAGGTGGCACTACATTGAGCGGGAGGTCTGTGAGCGACTCCCTTCGGGGGGTGGGTCCAACCTGTCTGCATTCTCTTGGTTGCTTATGCAATGTTCGGCTTTTCAGCCCACCCTCTTGAACCACTTGGGGTTGCAGTGGCTGGGCCGGGAGTCACCCGAGTTTCCTCGGGTGTCACTCGCCGCGGGCTTGGCGTCGCGGTCGCTGGACGTGGCCATGGCTCTTGTGTCGCACACCTTGGTGTTGCGGCGCAAGATCGTGTTGGCTCATCTGGCGGCCTCATCTCCGCAGCTGGCCGACAGCCTCAACAGGGTCTCCCTGTCTAAGTCTTCTCTGTTTTGATCAGAGTTGAAATCTGCCATTGAGCAGGTGGCGACTCCGATCACGAACGAGAAGACCCTTGAGGCTGGGCTCACCAAGGTGCAGGGGAAGGGCAAGGGTAGCTCCTCAAAGAAGAAGAAGAATTGACAGCGAGTTATGGCTACGAGTGTTGCTTAATTGCATCCAGCAGAGGCCACTAACACATGTAAGAGGGATGGGATTTTGATGGCCTCAACATTATTTTGTCTTCAACTTCAACGGGGATACTGCACAGCAGCAATTTCACGCTGCGAATTCAGGACAAAGCACACAAATTGCCCAAAGTTACCCCATCGAGGTATGTTGGGCTTTCAAAAATTAGTTGGCTATTAAACACATAAGGAATTCTATGAGGCCAACTCAAACCAAAGCGACGGCTCACACGCGCGCACAAAGCCGGAATATCTTGACGCATGCGTAAAGGCTGCGTCAAGGTTATGACATCACTGCACGGAGATGGAGAAATGGACTATAGCATGTTTTCTACTTTTGCATTCAGCCAACTGTCTTCAAATTCTGAAGTAAAAAGAAAAGCTGGAGTTGGTGACAGTACAAGAACAAAGATGGAAGTGTTAAGAAATGGTTGACTTCAGTAAAATTCATAACCAATACTGACTAAAACCTCATTAAAAAAAATGCACCATGATGAAGTACAAATGCTTCAAGGCTACAGTCAAGAAATTCTTCCTTCCTCTCAAGCCAATTAGGTGTGTATTCAAAACCTACACACAAGCTGAAAGTTGCAGTGGATACATTTGCAATTTTATGGTGCATAAGTTTACTGAAGGAGGTGCAAAGATGAAAGAGATCACACTCCAAATGGCTGAGCCTTTCTTGGAGAGTACCACTATATTTTCACTGACAAATTGTACACCGAGACTGAGATAGCCAAGGAGCTGCTAGCAAGGCCTACTTACCTTCACGCAGGATTTCTGGTCGACCTTCTTGGCCCCATCCTGAACTTGAAGCCTCTGAATCCTTACGTCCTTTGAAGGGGAGCTGGGCATCTTCTATAGACCTGAAGGACGCCTACCTTCACGTCCCAGTCCCAAAATCAGACAGTCGCTGGCTCACATTCCAAATCCAGGGACAGATGTCTTGAGCAAGAAAGATATAACCTCAAATGTGTCAAAATGTCCCTATTCACCCCGTTTTACGGTACCGTATATTTTATTGTTTATAGGTGACTATGAAAAGGCACGCAGAGTAGCAAAAAAAGCTGAAGAAACATCCAACATTGAGAGCGAGAGTGATCTAGTGGAGCCTCGCCCAGTTCGGCGTCCGAAAAGATACCGCCAAGACTTTGATAATTCCAGCAAAGGTGATGGTAAGTATAGGCCAAATCTTGTTGCCACAACATAATTTTGTTACAGAATGACTGCATGTTTTGTAATTTGTGACCTTTTCCTCACTTGTTTATGGTGGAATGGCTGAGGGGTGTGGCCTAGTGGTGTTTGTTGCTCAAATATTAAGAAAAATAAAGCTGTCGCTCAAGGGAAAATGTGCGGGTTATACAAAGCGATCACAAGGCTTGGTATAGGAGGTGTAATTTCAACCCCCTGTGTATGATATTTCATGGAAGGGGGAAATAAAAAATGAAAGGCATTTCTTTAATCAAGGTAATGACTCCAACCATTCAGGCATGTCAAGTTTACCCACAGCTGTGAATGACACCTTTTAATATCTGAGTAGAAACATGGTGTGTGATAATAATTGGTGATCTGTATCACCAGCACCCAGGAAATAACTAGCTGAGTAGAAACATGCAGATTGGTTTATTTCACTTATATTCATTCATTTCAGATGAAAGCGATACAGAGGAGATGACAAAGAAGCAGAGACAACGTTCAGCAGCTGCACCCTCGATCCTTCCAACTGCTCCAGTGTATAGGGCTAAAGAAGTTGACACAAGAAGCAGCAGTTCATGTAACACACCTGTACCCAAAAATAGGCCAGCAAAGAGGACAGATGCAAGCCCAAGGCCATCATTTAATGTCCCCAAAAACAATGACTGTAAGTGAAATTGGGTTACTCGAGTATTTTTTGTTTGACTTTATGCCCATAGACCAGAGGTTTTTAGGTAAATTTAGGTTTAGATTTTGCCCGCTTACAGGGCTGTTTAGGCAGATACATGTATTTACAATCCACAATCCAATGCGTATTTTGTTATACTGAAAAACTAAGAATCACAAATAGCGTTAGCATTAGTGTTAGCGTCAGCAGGCAAAATTTAAACCTCAATAGTGTGTGCCCAAATATCTGTGCTTGAATATAGGGATCCATCTCAAGGTTAAGGGCCCATGATATGATGCTGGATCCGTTATATATGTCAAATATATTTTTACGCAATTTGCTGCATGTATGGGTTTTTTTTGTCTATTGGTAATAAGAAAATAAAAAAATACAATTAAAAATCAGTTAATTTCAATCACATTATTTCAGCTGGTAGAGCTGTTTTTGTTGGAAAAAGTTAATGTGACAATAAACAAAATTTTGCAAGTGGCTGGTTATACTGCCTGCATGAACGCAAGGTGTCTCCACCTCTCCCAGGGTCTTCACGTTCATGCCCGGGAAGTAGGCACCATTCTCAGATGGCAGGGGGTCAACATCCGCATGTATCTGGACGACTGGCTAATCTATGGGCCGTCCCCCCAGTTGCAGTGGATACATTTGCAATTTCATGGTGAATATGTTTACTAAAAGAGGTGCAAAGATGAAAGAGATCACACTCCAAATGGCTGAGCCTTTCTTGGAGAGTACCACTATATTTTCACTGACAAATTGTACACCGAGATTGAGATAGCCAAGGAGCTGCTAGCAAGGCCTACTTACTTAAAGGAGCCATCAAATCAAGAAATAAAGAGGCTATCTCAAAATAAAGAAGATGACCAAACACCTCAATGTTAAACCATATCATATCTCCCTAACTATTGCTTCCTTGATCAGGTTTCTAATGTTCTCGATCACCTAAACAACCAAAACATATATTCCCTATTACCAAATCTTCCAGAAATTCACCAACTACTTCTAATAATCATCAGGCAAAATCAAGTACATGTAAAAGAAATTTTAGAGTTTGTAGATTGGTAGACTCTAAAATTAATTAAAAGAACCCGCCACTTTGATAATCAGCGATGTGATGCATTCCACATATCGGAAGCATACAATCCACCAAAGCATGGCAGGACATATTATTTTACAGCTCACAGGGGTAGAGTAAGAGAAATGCCCATCTATGAAGGCAAATGAAAAGGATGGCAAACAAAGCACATATTGGAAAGTTTATTTTGATACACAAAGTGAGGTACAACATTTGTTTCCTTTGGTCTTGAACACTACATTACCATTGCTAAGGGTTTCATATTATTTCTTCAAGTGAAAGTCATAAAGACCCTTTTCATCAGCTTTTTTGTCCATGGAAGAAAATTCAACAGAATTCAAGATTTTGTGTCAGTTGGAGGAGTATTATTTGAATAGGGAGCCTACTCTTTTGCATAAATGTAGGTTTTAATGGTATTTTTAATTGATTTTCACACAAATACTTATCTCTGTTTATTCATCCAAACAAGGTTCTGTATTCAATGCCAGTGTAAATACAGGGATTTGTGAGCATTTCATTTCATACATTCAAAAAATTAAATATAGTGTAAGATGGATGAATCTGTATCGATTGTTTTTTTTTACATCCACTTTTTTATTCATCTTTGGAACAAAAATAAACAGAAGGAGCAAGAGGAGCAAAAAGCTTGGGCATATTTTTGTAATAAATAACAAGTCTCATGATTGGACTACAAATAGTACATTGTTAAAGAAAAGCTACCTGAAATGATAATTTTGTCTATAATTGTCAAAATATTGATTAAATTTCTTCCTTGATCAGGTTTCTGATGTTCACAATCACCTAAACCAAAATATACATTCCCTATTACCAGATCTTCCAGAAATTAACCAAGTACTTCTATTAATCATTAGGCAAAATGTAAAAGATATTTAAGGTTTTTTTGAAAAGGGCCCACCACTATGATAATCAATGAGGTGATGCATTACTTTACTGGAAGTATACAATCCACCAAAACATGACAGGACATATTAATTTACAAATCATGGGGTAGAGAAAGAGAAATGCCCACCTATGAATGCTATAAAGAGGATGGCAAACAAAACACATGTTGCAAAGGTTATTTTGATAACACAAATAGAGGCACAACATATTTTTCTTCAAAACTTCAAAAAATAGAAGACTGGATATTTTATCACAAAAAAACGACCATCACATTACCAAGCAGTAAAAAAGCACTACATCAAAGGAGGAAACATTTATGTGCTGGGATATCAAATGCAAAAATCAACTAAGCTACCAAAAAAGCCAGTTACTGTTTATAGAAGAATAAAGTGAGTGTAAGCGTCAGCAGTCTAAACCAAACAAACTAACTCAATTAAAGGTGTTCAACTTTTATAGGAGCTTAACAAATACCTGCGTCCAGAAGCTATGCAAGACGGATCTGTATGTAAATTTGATCCCAATGAGATTAATGTTAAAATTGTAGAAGAGAAAATCATAAGGGGACAAATATATTCCTCGCAAAAAGAAGTTACTCTTAAAAGACAACATTTGAACTTGGACTCTGGCTGAAAGGTACGAATTAAGCGAAGATTCCTTTGCGCAATTTGTTCTTAACAATTGCAGTTTCAAAAAGGATTGGCATATAAAATATGCAATCCTGGAATTGTATTTTCCAAGTATACAAGTATAAAAAGCTGCAGTCATTGGACTTCTCAGTAACCACTGCAGTAAAAATAGGCCAAAAAAAAAAATGATCAGGCATTAGGTGCAAATGCTAGTTAACAAGATTTATGGAATTCCAACCCCTTTACTGAAGAAAAAAAAATAGTCTCTCAGCACAAGTTATTAGGTAAGTAACTTTCTTTTTGTCTCCACCAAAATATTATCCACAAAGCTATGTAATTTACTTAATCAAGTTATTGTTAATATTAATCAAAATACACTAGGCCTAGGCTATACTCATCATTGACACAAGGTTAAAAAGTTAAGTTTGCTTCCATATGATCAGGGTGTGGTACCAACCCCAAAATACTTGCTGGTAATGGCACAAAAATAGGTATATTTTCACTTAATTAAAGTATTTTTTTCTATTGAAACACCAACATGTGAGGAAGTGGTCCATCGGAAGCGTAGGACGACAGATCGACAACTTTATTTTTCATATTCCAAGAATGTACTTTCTTCTATCAGACAATAAAACACAAGCCCAGCAAGACTTTTTTGTTGCCGAATTTCAAGTTCAATCACATAACTCAAAAAGGAGCATTAAATAAAGGAATGATGAAAAGACTGATGAAGAGAGAAAACATACTTCCCAATCACCTTATATGTGTACACCTTCAATTGCAAAGCGCTCTATCCTATTATGCATTTTCTCTCAACAAGATACCCCATATCATGCCTCATTAACTATCACTTCTTTGATTATGTTTCTGACATTCTCAATCACCCAAACAACTAAAATACACATTTCCGATAACCAGATCTTCCGGAAATTCACCAACTACTTCCAATAACCATCAGGCAAAATCAAGTACATGAAAAAGAAATTTTAAAGTTTTTTGACAAGTAGACTCTAAAATTCATTAAAAGGACCTGCCATTCTGATAATCACAATATTAATTATTACTTTCACATTTCCTGCAGGTCCATCTCCGAACAGAGGTCTTGACTACTTAGTTGGTCCAAGCAAACGCCGCAGACGTGATCAGGAGAAACCCCAGCTTGAGGTCTATAAAGATCTTGCCCTAGAAATCGATAGGCAAGAAATTACCACCAAAACTGACCCGAGAGATTGGTGGTTTGCTAACGGGAAGAACTGCCCAGCTGTTGTTAGCTTGGCTTCACAATTCTTGTGCATTCCATCAACATCTGATAATCTGATAATCAGCGAGGTGATGCACCCCACATATTGGAATTATACAATCATCCAAGCAGGGTCGGGCATATTTGACAAATCATGGGTGTAGAGCAAGAGAAATGTCCATCTATGAATGCAATGAGAAGGGATGCAAAACACGGGCCCTGCAAGATTTGAAGTTTTTTGTTTACAAACATTTCAAGTTCAAATAAAAAACTCCAAAACTCAGAAAGGAGTGCTGAGAAAGAAACAAACATCTTCCAACACCTGAGGTGCAAGCACTCATCCTATTATGCATTTTCTCTCAACAAGTTACCCAATATCATCCCTCATCAACTATCACTTCCTTGATCAGATTTGTGAGTTGTCAAACACTCAACCGCCAAATACACATTGCCTATTACAAGATTACTCCAGAAATTCGACCAACTACTGCTAATAACCAATCAGGCCAAAATCAAGACATGTACACAAATTAGTTTTTAGATGGGTAGACTTCTAAAATTTAATGAAAAGTACCTGTCACTTTGATATCAGCGATGTGAGCATCCCACATACTGAGGCAGAGAGCAGCACCTGATTGGGTAAAAACCATGAAAATGGCCGGGCGTCCAGGGGGCCGCCGTAGGCCCCCTTTGGCTAGGCGTGGTCCAGGGGGCAGCGGCCCCGGGAGCTCATGGATTTTAGCTTTTAAATCACCTAGAAAGTCATCTGGAGTACAATTCTTTGAAAAAAGACATTATATTTCACACCCGATGGTAATTTTTATTGAAAATAGGATCTGTTGACAATTTCAGGTCACTTTCAAATCCGATGTCATGATATCAAGAGTCAAGAACGATCATACATGCATGGACATGATGGGATGACTTACAAGTACATGCCTACCTCGCCTGACAGCTGATGGTTCTGTATAAGTCTCACAACAGCGGCTTGAAAACAGCTGGTAACTCTTTCAATGCCCTCCCTTTTCTTTATGTACATCGTATTTGCGTGACCATTTGATCTTTGATCGCTTTTCACGACGATCCATAATTCGCGCGTTTATACACCATGATCGGTTGATCATGTGAGGTCCATCCATGTCATGCAAGTGCACCAGTCCAGCTTGGTTCATTTTCCTCATGTACTCTATAAAAAATCGTCGTTGTCATCTTTCTCTTCCAACCATGACCAGTTCCATTATTCTTTATCTTTCATTCTATCGCTTGTAATCAATCAGTCCGTTCAACAAATTTAAAATTTTCCATTTTCCTACCTAAGTATTACGCAAAAACCCCCGGGCAAAACCATGCATAACACTCATCGCGCGCTCGCTCGCTGATACAAACTCCTTACACGGAGCCTGTAGGTTGATCGCTGACGTACCCGTCCTAAGATTTCCTTGTAGAATGGTACGGGTGTCGATCGAGGCGGAAACCAACGAACGTGAAAATTTCGAGTTGCCGGAGGGAAGCGTTCTATAGCACTAAATGATCGTCGCTAAATCACACTTCATTTAATTATTTTGCCTTACCAGAGAACGGAAAAACGGGTTTTTGGGATTGTTAAAAAACCAGGATTTCTGGGAAAAACCGAAAACTGCATCTCTGTGAAAGGATACACTCACCAAAGCATGGCAGGGCATATTTACAAATCATGGGTAGAGTTAGAGAAATGCCCATCTATGAATGCAATGAAACGGATGTCAAACAAAAAAACATGTCAAAAGTTTATTTGATACCACAAAGTGAGTACAAATTTGTTTCTTTGGTCTTGCCCAATACATTGCCATTGCTAGGGATTCCATATTATTTCTGCAAGTGAGGTCCTCAAGGCCTTTTAATCAGCTTTTTGGTCCGGGAAGGAAAACCCACACCTAAGTTGTCATGATTTCCTGTCAGTTGGAGGAGTATTGTTTGAATAGGGGAGCCTACTTTTGTCCAAATGGTATTTTTCATTGATTTTCACACAAACGACCGATTGTTATTCCTCCCAAACAAGGTTCTGTACTCAATGCCAGGTGTCAATACAGGGATTTGTGAGCATTTCAGTTCATACATTCAAAAAATTAAACATAGTGTAAGATCGATGAAAATCAGAAATGGTGAAGAAAGATTTTGTATTTCTTGATGGATATTTGTAGAGTCAATGCACATAATTGCTTCAATATCTACAAAAGATGAAGAAATGGACTCTGCAGCCACTGCAGATTATATACCAGTGAGATGGAGGAGGAAGATGCTCATGATCCATGTGATGGTAAAGAGGCAGATAACAAAATAACATTGCTAGTAGTGCCTTACAGTAGCCTATCTGATGGCCAAGTTTGGTTGGAATTTGATAGCAATGAAGCTGTGGTAAATGTTTTATTTTATTGTGGTGGGAATCCAGACAAATACACATTGCCATGTCACAGGCCAGAATTTGCTGAATAATCCGACTTAAATTATTGTTAAGGAGTAGCCAAACAAGCAAATGCAAAAAAAAAAAAAAGTCAAATGGATGTGAAGCAAATCACAGGGCAACCAATAACTGATACTGTGAAACAGGGACCAGAGTGGACTATTATGATCCCAAGGATAAGAGAGTTAAGGTAAGGAAGGAATCCACCATCCACAATCCTGCTAAAACCAAAGGCATTTCTCAAAAATTGCAGAGCTGATGGCAAGGACCATGTGAAATTCTAAAGAAGTTGTCCCATGCAAATTATGTTATTAAAAGACCTAGGGCATGTAACAGTGAAGTAGTACACTTTGATCGTCTCAAACCTTGCTTTGTCCGAACTGTTGATGAAAAGATTGAAATCAATGAAGATCAAACTTTTTGTGACATAGGCGAGGCAAGTACTGATGCAAGTGTTTTGGCTTCAGGAAAAAGCTCTGGTGAACATTGGCCGGTGACTTCTCACGACGAAAACCAATCTGCTGCTAAGGAAAATGGTGCTATCTACCGACAACAGTGTACACAAACCTCAGTTTGTGACTTCAGATGACGTAACCTTGCTCTGCTACCAAAAACCGATGCATCAAATTGAGTTTGAACTGTCTTGCTATTCATGACTGCAGTTTTATTAACATGGAAGCCGACAGCTGCTTGGTAATAGAGAGATATTCCAGATACTGGCACAGAGAACCAAATCCTTAGAGGAGGGCCTACTAAAAGCGGCAGAAATTCAGGCCACATCATGTACAGCTGTCTGTCGCCATGGAAACCATAACAATTATTTTTTACTGAAGTTCATGCACTAAATTTCTGACAACAGATTTAATTAGACCTCATCAACCTATGTAGACATCAATTTAGTTGCAATTGGGACTTTACTTTTCAAATGGCACCAAATCGTTCACATATCTTCAACATCTGCACAGTCAGAATGGCTTTCTGAATAGTATACCCATGAACATGACACAAAAATGGCAAAAATCAAGCCAGCGAATGTGTGAAGCACTAATAGAGTACTACTTTATAGTTCAAATTTTGTGAGTATTATTCAATGCAGCAAACCATCAACTTCCACCAATAAAATGTTTTTTCCCTTCCAGCAATTATTCAAAATTATTATTCTTAAAAAAGCCGACTTCAGCGATTTCCCGATGAAGGCGCCTCAATTTCCACAAAAATTGGTTTTTTTTTACATGTACCTATGCTTTTCCATACTAATCACTGTCTGAAATAAGCTCAGCTCAAATCGCAGTCCTTCATATATAAATCACATCTTTGTTAAAATCCATTCCGGATCCGGAATTTTGTGCTATACACATTATCCTATGGGCACTGTTATATAGCACATAAATGTATTAACTGCATCAAAACGACAACTCCAATCCATCTCACTTTTGAATTGAGCATTCTATGTGACTAATCTTTAGTTCTCGTTTGACTATTTTAATTAATATTTAAAAAATAAATCTCTGAGTCAGACTTTTAAGCATGGCCAAAAGAATACCAAGAATAAAACAAGTTATGCTATGTAGCACTCCAACTCTCTTTAGCACAAAACCTGATTAATCTGTCCATTGTAATCATATGCAACTTGGCCAGATCTTTGACCAGATCTAAGGGCACTTTCACCATTCTAAAATTCTTTGATTGCACTAAAAAAAAATCAGATCTATGATGAAACCTGCTCCAAGTGCAACTAGAATTTCGCGTTCTCGGCTTTCGTGACGCTCGCTATATTCAAAGAATATACGTTGTGGCCGCCCCATGACCTTGACCCTGGCCACATGACCTTTGCCCTGGCACCATGACTTTGACATCATCAAACATATGGAGGGATTCGCATGGTGCACCTATGACCAAGTTTGGTTCCAATGAACTTCAAATTTTCAATTTAGTTAAATTTACATTTTAGATCATTTTTCAATTGACCCACATGACCTTTCGCCTTGGCACATGACCTTGATCTCATCATACATATGAGGGAACCATGGTCACCTTATGACAAAGTTGGGTCTCCCAATTGAACTTCAACTTTTCATGAGGTAGAGAATTAAAAAAAACTTTAGTGACACACACATACATACATCCAGCACACACATACACACGCACAAGGTATTACTAAGTGGTCTCCAGCTAAAGCTGGCGGCCCACAAAACGTATATACAGTTGTGTTGGGAAGCGGTGGACTGTGAGCGAAGGCGGATAGTGGTGTTGGTATGGGCACATGCTGAGGAAGCATGATGAGCATGTAAAGAAGGTTCGAGGTTGGCCGGTTTGAGTGAGACAGGCGACATCCAAAGAGTGACAGGAAGAAGCAAGTGGAGGATGGAGACTAGGAGGTTGGGTTAAGGATGGGGAATGCATAATCGGTTGAAGTGGAGGGAGGGAGTGAGGGCGAGTGCTACGAATGTGAGGTAAATCCAGCCCACCCCGTTGTAAGTGGGACAAACGTGGAGTATATCATTCTCATCTTCTCAAAATCGCTGTATTCTAAGGTAACCGTTAGCATTTCTCACACTAGAATGTATGAAGCACCATCATACTATGGCTGAAATTTGTGAAAATCACTAAAAGTAAATTGAGAAGTAAATTCCACAGTAAATGTTAAATAATTTAGGCTTACAAGAGGAATTAGTTGACCTGCAATTAGGTTTTCCGTTACTTAAGTAATTATATCATGCCAAATCAGTAATGAGCCATCAGAGATATACTGTAAGAAAAAGTCGGTAGACCTCAGGGGGTTAAGATTGCAATTCTTCATTTGAGTGTGCTTAAAATATTTTGTTGCCATTATTAATTACTTTGAAACATACACATACATACAGACATGTGCATCTCACATAGATCCCCTTATGCTTTCAAGCCAGAATGGATAATTAAAAAGTAAATCCTTTGAGGTATTCCTACAGTTGGGTATCATGGTTTCCTGTAAGTCATGTAAACATGCATCAAGTTAACAGTAAGTGAACCAGTAATATTTTCCAAGCAAACGATTCAAGGATCAAATGGCCAATGCCAATTACTAAAACATGATTGCCTTCTTGAATTACCCTTTTTGTCTCCCCCTTGCTGGGAGATGATTTATCATATTGGATAAAAATATGCACATGATTTGCGTCCAATTAATTACTTAAAAAGATGCTGTCTTAATTGTTTCTTGTCTTGCAAGGTACATGGTTCCATCTTGAGCAACAACCTCATATAATTAATACTGACGGTAAGATAAAAAATAACAATCAAGGATAAAAATACATTCTAAGATATGGGAACATGCTCAAGCAGAGAGTTCCAGAGAATAAAATTGAATACACAGGAATGGTATCACCCACTTGAATACTTAAAATGTGAACACACCTACTCGGAAGTATTCCATTTCTAAAAATGTCAGGCTTAGTCTTTTAAAACCTTGTAATTTTCAAACAACTCTACACCAGGATCCAAACCATCCCGCCTGCTCCTGATTGGAGTCAGCGCTTGCTCGTGACCATTTCTTCTCCAACGATGTCTCCTTATTCTCTTCATCATACCTCACTATCTGAATGTCACTGTTGAGATCGGATATGAGGGCTTTGGTTGGTCTGGCGTTGAATTCCGATCGGGATGGCATCTTGTGGACTGTGGAAAAGAAGGCATCATGAATGGAGTCATTGTTATTCTGATACATTTTAAATGCACCCGTCGTCATATTAGTTTGTGTAAAATTTTCAAAATGGCAGGTAGAAGTACAGATGGCTAAGAAACATCGCAATAAAAAAAGGCACCGGTTACACGTTCACTTTGCATGCAAAAATAAGCCACAGATAGAATTGTTACCCAAAGTGTTGAAATTGTGTTTAATTAGCACATCGGTCCTATTTCAAGATCATTGTTCACTAGTTAAAGACATATCAGTGATTTGAAAATTATTTGAAATTTTGCAGGAATAGCTTCAAAGTGAAGGATTGTTGTAGAATTCTCATAAGTTACCTTTTCCAGATGTAGAATTGACAGAAAAGGAAGAAACCGGCAGTGTTCAAAGATCGATTCTCAATTCAAATTATGACTAAAATCTCCGATACTGTCCTTAATAGGTTGCTTTGCGTCTTATCATTTGCCGGGTATGTTAGCTAGATACCTGTACTTGTTAATACAGCAAAAAATATGATTTTTGATGATTTTTTTTCAATGTGCTGATTTAGAAATCACTGATAGTGTCTTAAGACTTCTAGTGTTTTGGAGTGTGGAGATAAGTGAAATTCGCTGAGTACCTTAACATTAAATAGTTCAGTGTTGGGAGTGGCATCACACACAAATCCTCACACAGACAGTATTTGCTGTAAATGTGAAAGTTCAATCTGGTCACCCCCGTTAGAGGGGACAAAACCAGATTAAAATACTTTGTGTTTCTACTACTTTACTACTACTACTACGATTACTACTAGTGTTGGGATGCATCAGCAAGTGAAATCCCTTAAGTCATCGCCAATTCCTATTTTGTTTTTTTATAGCAATAAGGAATAGAAAAAGCCATACAATTCTGGATATTGCTTTAAAAAAGAGGTGGAAGATGAAGTGATTTTGAAAGTAAGAAAAAATTTGAGTTACATCAGAAAAAACCGGTGTCTTACCGATATCTTTTCTTTGGGATTGTCTATCCCAAACTTGACCTGTGACCTCACGTGATATTCTCAGATAACCCCATTTCGTTGTTGTACAGTCATTGACTATCTCCGGTGGTATCTTGATCATTCAGAGTAGCAGTAACCTCTTTCTGGAAGGAACTCAAACTAAGTGAAATAAAATAAGAGAGTTATTCTATTCTGCCAAGACTAATCATTCTAAAACTTGGTAAAACTATTTTCATATTTCAAAGGGGGGTCTGTCCAACCTGCGGCACGCGGGCCATTTGCGGCCTGCGAAGAGCTTGCATGCGGCCCGACAAGGTACTTCCAGAAAAAAATAAATGCATAAATATCAGAAATCGATTTAAAAGATGAGTCTTCAAGGTTCATTCAACCTGAAACCACAATTTTTGAAAATTAAAAAAAGAAAAAACCTAAAAAATTAATTTCAAAATGAAAGCCAAATTTTTTTTCAATTTGTTCAAAAAGTAAAATTTCTCCGAACAATGGGAAAACAATCCTTGTACAGCTATGGGTCCTTTTTTCGGCAAAAAGTTTGTTATGGTCTATCTTCCAGCCTATCATAGGCACACATAAAATCATTATCACAGTTTGAGGGTCCAAGTGTGTGAAAATATCGGATCCAATAACTGATATGATAAAATTGGAGATTTACCGCCCATATTTTTTTAACTTGGTCTAGCTATGGAGTTTTTAACAATATGGGGTTTGACTACGTCTCGCCCACGATTTTAGCACTCATAGCCTTCGCGACCAATTAAATTTGGCTTAATCCAATCCAATTTTATTATCAAACTTGAGACCCCCCCCCCGGATTACTTGCTTGCGGCCCACCAAATAGTTGTGGAATTCAACTAATGTGGCCCTGCATCAAAAACGTTGGACACCCCTGATATAAGGCTCTCAATAGCACGATACCTGAAAATGTTAGACCGTTGGTTTAAATTTCATCTCATTATAGTATACTTTTTGTTTGTACAGATTGTGTTATACACAATTTCCTATGTTCAATTTACTGGGAACCTGGGCTAAAATTCCTTCTGTGTTCATTGTTTTAGCAGAGTGAGGCTGAACCATTGCTAAACTAGTGAGACATGGGTTAATTATGCTCGGAACCTGCCCTGATTTAAGACATAAAGTCTCACCTATACGGACGTTTTTCAATGAAACAGTAACCTGATATTGTCTGGTCTGCCCACAAAATTGTGCTGGTTGCATGTCAAAACAGGCAATCTGTACCGCTAAAGACTGCGAGGCCTAGGAAATTCCTAGCATGGGTCCAGGTCAAAGGGTTAGGAAGTCAACTTTACTGCATGCAGAGACATACACTTTGCAAAAACACAGCAATTATATTTTGAAAATTTCTCTAGAACTAGGAGATGTATGACTAGTAAATTATGTTTGGTATTTCCTCTCCTTCAAAGGCATTATCCAAACCATGAAAAATAGCATTTTTCTTTTTTTAATCTTCTAACGCTTAAGAAACAAGGCAACTACGAAGTTAATATTAGCAATCCATTATCCAAGTCAAGCCTGTGCACATGCCAAGACATCACCTGTAGAACATATTGCCACTGTACTCCCAAATTCTCCGAGGTGATGCTTTAACTGATGGACAACACCTGCAAAAGATGGCAGAATGTCAAGATATAAGAATGCAGGGCATATTCATGCAATATGACACCTGTGATAAAAGTTAAAACAAACAGACTGACAAAAATGATACTCCATTTATCAATAAAAAAAAAATACGTCAAGGTAAACTTGCGTCATCCCTGGCAAGATGGCAGTCTGGAATTTGACCTCAGATGACCGTTGGACCTTGGTCCATGACCTTGACATATCCACTCAGAAGGAAACCCCTATGCACCCTTACACCCAAGTCGGATATAAAATGGATCGAGTAGCTCAAATTTAATTGGTCAAGCTATGAGTTGCAACAAATATTTTCAAACTCATAGCGAGAACCAATTAATATTGGGGGTAAATCAGTCCAATTGTGATCATTATCATGTTTGGACGTATTTTCACAAACTTGGACTCCTCAAAACATGATAATGGTTTAAATCGGACTAAACTTTTAGAAGGGTTGCGAATAAACTGAAGCCTACCCAAACTGGAACAACAACAAACATACACAACATACATACGGAGATTGCGCGCCCTAACAATATCCCCTCTGCTTTCAAGCCAGGGAGGATAAAAATATTCCAGTACTGTGATAACGTCGCAAATGTAGTAGGGAAATCATGATTGTAGCATGATGTGAATGACGCCTACATAAAGGATAGTCATATTTGAGGGAGAACTCTAAAAAAAAAATTGTTTCTGTTCGGGACATTATAAGTGTGGGTACATTATAGTGTCGGTACATTCCAAATCTGTGCCCCCCAACTGGTGTAGGTTCATACCCCCCACACTCTTGCCCACAAAGAAAACAATGGTATTACTTACATAACTATGATCTGATCTCACTTTTCTTCCAATCCAGTGCCTTGACATTAACCCCATCATCCCCATAGTAGAGAGTTATCCTGGTAAGCTAGTGATGTGATTGCTCTCTGGCAGTGGGCTTGGGGGAAGACTGACTGGTAACTTTTCAGATGCATAGATGGTGTGCAGGGAGTTTGTTCCTAAGCCCCACAACTTGATCATGCCATCAGTGATGTATGACCACATGGTTACCTTCAACCTGAAAAAACAAAAACAAATTAGCAGTGAGCGCATAACTGAAAGAGATAAATACAATGGTTAGGCCAAATTAAAAGATCCTTTGTTCAAAGAGTGTTAGTAAATGTGTGACGGTTGAGGGTTAAACATTGTGCGCGTATTACCTTTGCTATGAGAAATTTATTTTGTCCCTGTTTTTAATTTTTTTTCTTCAAAATCTGAAAAGGACACTTGAATTTGTCAAGCGGCAAGTCTCAATACTGCCCTCATCAAAAAAGACTTGCCGGTCTCGTATGAGAGCACATGTGGAGTTTACAAGTGAGAACTAGAATATCGTCATGCAGCTTCCAGTGATACAACTATCTTCAAAGTTCGTATATTTGGGGTGGATAAAATCAGCACCAACTGGTTCCACTTATTGCCAAAACTGTCTTTGGGAAGTATGATAGTGGAGATATTTAGTGGATTAAATCCATGCATAAGTGATGGAAAATTAAAAGAAATGATAGGTTTAGACAGCGGCGGCGGAGCAGAATTCTACACCCCTGCACACACTGTCACCGATTCTTTCATTAAACATGAAAGGGAGATGACCCAATTTAAGTATATAAAGTTTTCATCTTGATAGAAGGGCCTTCACCCCAAAACCCCATCTGTAAAGTTTCAGGCCGATATTTCAATCCGTTGTGATGGACAGCTAAAACTCAATTTTATAAGTCCCACAGAGCACTGTGTAAAATTAATATTGGTTGACCAAAATGGGGGGCACATTTTCGCTCATAACTTCCAAACCAAAGATCCTTTAGCCCTTAGATTTCACAGGGTAAATGAGGAAAATAGTAGCTTTCTTCTAATACAAAAATTGTGACCACTTCCAGTAAAATCTGGGGTTCTGAGGACGAGGCTATTAGCGATCAAACCATGGCCCTCCAACTGGCGGATAACCCATATGGAAGTGCATGCATTCACCATTGAACCCAGCTCACGTTATTATATTCACAAGTAAAACACCCAAGAGTGGAGTGGGAGTAATACATTTAAACCACCTTTGCAATAGGACCGATAGATTTAGGTAGAGAACGGACACTAAGAGCCCGTATTCCTAAAAGGTGTTTTAGCGCGATTTTAAGCTAAACAAACGTAAATGTGAATAAACGTATCGCTTAAGTAAAACGCAATTCCAGAATAGGATTTTTAAAATTAAGCAGCAATTTTAACTCTGCAAAAGCCATCGAAATTTAACTATTACGGGGCTAGTTTAAGAAGTGTTTTAGTATGCATTTCCGTCAAATCATGGCCCAAGTTCACTGTTCCCAATTGACCACAGCAAGGTGCAATATCGTTTTCACACCATTTGGTGTATCACCTTAAACGCTACAGAAAGCCATGATACACTTGTGCGCTCACCATTAACCCTCCGTCAACCAAGTGAAACGTTTTGCTTTTGTGGGTTTTTGTACTACGTTCACGACCAAGGGGGTGGTTACCACCCCCCCTGATTTTTTTGTATTAACGACAAACATTGTTTGTGGTATCAGTGTGTAGCTACATATGTCCCTTTCAGTTCAAATCAAGTACAACATATCAGGTTTTAACAACATGACTTCATAGTGACGTCATAAGCTGAGAAGCTTATGTTTACCCAAATTTGTAAAGCAAATCGCCAAAATCGAGTTGCTGTTTTCACCCGTTGTTTTTTGCCATTTATGCAAGCAAAATTGGTAATTTATTTGGCAATAATGGGTGCCAAAGTAAGCATAACATGATTATTACTCAAAATGATAAGAAAAAATACAAGTATTTGGTTACAGTAGCTCATACTTACAATAAAGTACCAGTTTTTTGGCATTTTACACAGTAAGTGAAGGAAGGTGGCACCACCCCCATACCTTCCTACTTTGACGGGACGTCTGAACCCCATGAAGGTGGTACCGTCTATTGTTTCTTCGCTAAAATGCACCACAAGGATGAACTCATAATTACATAACACCTTAGATCGTAGTCGTTTGCGCTTTTGTGCGACATGGTATCATCATCCGTTAGGGGCCCCCCCTTTGGTTGGACGGAGGGTTTTAAAACAATAGGGACCCTTTTTATTACATTCAAAGTAGCGTGCTTTCCTTAAAAATAAATGCTTGAGTTACTCCCTGTTTAAGCTTCTATTTAAGCAAGCAACTGGTTTAAAACATATTTAAACACTTTTTGCTTAAACGCAATTTTAAACTACGGCGATTTTCAATCTAAAAATCGTGTTTAGCTAAACAAAAATTTCTGGATACCAGCCTAACGTTGTCTTAGAAGATCTGAACAAATAGCTTTTAAAAAATCACACTTTTGCATTTGTGTTTTTCAGCCATCAGGAAAAATAGATTCAGAAAGTCGTCGTCGTCGTCGTCATCATCATAATTTTCATTCACATATTAAAAACAACTTGCCAAGACAAGCAATTTTTTACTTAAAATAATGGCAATTACATTTTGCACATATTGACCAACTAAAATCACTTCACCAATAGCCCCAAGAATATTGTCATGGCAACCATATCAAAAAAAGCCTGGTGGACTCTAAACATTGTCCATTGAATGCTTTTGGCATGTAAATTAAGCCAATACCCCGTAACCAAATGTGTTCGTAAAGATGGGACAAACCCGACGTAAAATATATCTCCCACAACAATGCGGATTATGCTGCTATGTTAGACACAATTCTCACCAATAAACGACGATCTGTGAGAAGTTACGACGATAAACAAAGGCGGTAGATTCAGTGTTAGACTAGATTTACGTCGTGGTTTTACGGCGGCTCCCAATTTTTATTGGGCGCCTTTTCGCTTGGCTTGATTTTGCTCCCATGTGATGTGCGATCAGTCAAAGAGCTGGTAGGGGACCAGCCAATTATGACAACGCCTCAATCCACTTGAGAGTCAGACAGCGATGTAGATATAGTGGAGCCGACCATCGTAAACACCACGGTAATCAATTGAGCAAAGGTGAATGACTGATAATGCGATCAATGAATGTTCGACCATGCGGGTTATCCCACGAGTGACACGTGCATGCAAAACCAATCTATCGAAGTATAAATTTCCATTTTGTAAGAACTAAAGATTCGCACTTCTCGTTACCGATGTTCGCGAGTATAAGGACTGGAGATAAACTTTTATTATAATAATGACCAGGGCAAAAAGGTTGCCACCGATCATACATTGTAAAAAAAAATTTCTTTGGTAAACCATTTCAGACTTCAACTGTTAGGTATAATCATCTCAGCTTTTCAATCTTATTTTCGCATTCTTGTTCTTTTTCTTCGTGTGATGAGCTAATTAAAAATTCATGCATGACTCCTCACCAGCTGCTTTCCCATTTGGGAATACCCAATTGTCAACTAGTTTGTGTAGATGGGCAGTTCGCATTGAATTTTATCCAGTTTTGTTCAGTGGACTATATAAAGTTCCAAATAAGTAAAAAAATTTTACCTAATCAGGCCTCTGTTCCGTAGTAAATATTAATCGCAGTATGATTTTCCCGGTACAAATCTTCAATCAGAATGTAAAAATGAGGCGAAAGAAGTAGTGTTGACGACCAGGGGAATTTTGTGGTCGGGGGTTTCAAGTTTGTTAATTTACATATACGTCACGCGGGAGATTCTCATACATGGATTTAATTAGTAATAAGGGAGTTCCCGACGAACGAAAAGTATAGGAGGTCGCATACAAGTGAACTTTACCCGTTGTTTCTTGGGGAAATTCCCTCCATAGTAACAATCGCTAAAAATAGTAATAACTATGACAACCAAAATCGCCTGGAATCACAAGATCTCTTTCCTTCCCTTACATTTCTCCTAATACATAATACGGGCGGAATGTACAGATCGCACCCCTCCGGTCCCTTTAATCAAAGGTAGGCTTCTTCAAGTCTTTTTGGCTAACGCACCCAAAAACAAGGCTGTTAAAAAAATAAGAAAGAGACTACATCATTTTACTTCGGGGCGGTCAAAATAATACGCTATTTGTATACAATATTTGTTCTACTTTAAATAATATTAATGCAGGCCAACAAACCCTTTCGTTGTGTAATTATTGTTAGGAATTATACAAAAACAAAACAAGACAATTTTGACCAAAATAAAGTATTCAGGGATAAACATTTCCGCCATTTCGGATTACTCCCCTTTCTCCCATGGTGGAATGGCAAAGGTAATTATGCATTGGGGAAGGAAGGGAAAACCCTAATTTGATTAAAAATGTGCTCTCTGTAGTCATATGCAGAGTGAAGCAGGTATAACGTTCAAGTCTTGACGAAATAATAAAAAAGGGGGGCCAAAAGCGTCGACAGGAAGGCTGAAGAGTGAACGCGCACTGGGTGTGAGTTGGACTTAACCGTGCAACCTACACCAGGAAGAATGTGACAAAGCCGAAATGAATTTCGGATTTTATACCACCAATCCCAACAACGCATATCATTATTTTCAGTCGGTGCCTTAAAATTTGGCCCATATTTTGAAGTGTTTAATTTATTTGCGATTCCAATGATGCTCTTGTGAGTCAGATGATTTGAATATTGTTAATAAAACACTGAAAAGACTACACTTGTTATTGCTGCTATATTTTAAAAACATTAAAAAGTATCAGGGGCGGATCAAGGATTTGAAAAACGTCAAACTTACCGGGCGTGGGGAAAGGGCTGTGAAATTGTCCCCAACAATGGGCTGATTTTTGCAAGATTTTGCAGAATTTACGGGAGGCGCGCGCCCCCTCCCTAGATCCGGCCTGAAATTATAAAATATTGACCTCCTAAACTATATTGTGTAGAAAAAATGAAGGTCCATCTTTGTTTCTCCAGCTCCTAACTCTCCTCCCCTCCCATAAATAAATATAAAAAAAACTATCAACATAAACAAACCAAACTCCCATCCGCAAAGTCCAGAATTTGACGCATTATAAATCCCCGTTTCGTCAGAACAAATCGCCCCACAGTACCTCGGTTGACCAAGACGTCTTTGCTTATACCTCGGATTGCCAGAGGCACGTTGGGACATAAAGTGCTCAGTGTTTTGTTTGAATCGGCTATCGGCTTTTAATGCATTGGATAGTTGTCACAACATCACATCAAGCATTCATAATTGTGTCTCGGGTTTACAATAGAATCGGGTTTACCGAGCCGTCTTTGCTTTATACCCTTGGATTTGCAGAGCACGGGGACACCCGGTTTTGTTTTTAATCGCATTGGATAAGTTGTCGCCACATCAATCTAGCATGTGCCTTGGTTGACAAAACAGAATGGTCTAAATTTATTACTTCGGATATTTACCATGTTTTGCGTGTATAGGCAGAGTAACCTCATGAATAATTAAAATAAACAAAACACACATAAAAACAAAAGAAGACAGCAATTCATATGTTGAGTGCTATTCGAGTCTTAATAAAACAAAAAGAAAAAAAATAACTGAGTGTCACCATGTCACCTTGTTAGTACGCTTGGTCGTTATTTTGGTTAGCCATAGTAGAATAGTAACCACTTTTCTAACGGACACATCGTTATTTATGTTCAAATTTTTCTGATGCCATTTGTTTACAGATTTCGGATGCGTGTATTTTTTCAAAATATCCGCAAATTACAATTATTTGTAGGCCTATGTGACGTGGGAAACTATATAAATGTATGAGAAACAATTCAAAGAACTAAGCACGCCCGGGAAAAAACAACACACATTTGGATCAGTTCGGTAATCAAGTTTGCAGTGTTGAGAAGAAAATAAAATTCTCTGAAGTTAGAAGGAGGCACCTCGTGTTGCGGCGACCGGGGAAAAACTTTACGATTTAAAACTGTCGTTTCTTTGACAAAATATAAACTCACTTCACACACACCATGCACACGGGAGGTATACGGAATATTCAACCGAAGAAGACCATGCTGGATATCATACAGGATAAAAGGAACAAATTTCATGACGTTAGGCAAGTATAACTTTTACACGTGAATTGTCTCTGAGCTGGTTTTATCACAACGCACTCGGGTGAAATTTCAGGATTTACCATGCCGCGGTTCGCTCAAAATGTCGCCATAATGGCCACCTACCTTGCCCAAAGTTTCAGCAGGACAAGTTGATTCCAATTGATTATCGATTTCTGTTTCACTGTTTTGTTTGTTTGTTGGACATGTATTCGGCGCGCTTGCCTAGAGTCAATATTAAATTATTTAGTAAAGAAGAAAATAATAATAACTTTACAGAATGGACCTGAGACAGGACGTGGTCTACTATACTTATATCGCGACATAGGCAAACCATGAGTGAGGACCTCCCCGTGGAAGAAAAAATGCTTTGTGCAACATTGCAGTGTGTTATGAGTGTGTTAACCCCGTCCCGAGGGACCCGGACGCCCTCCGAATCGAGGTATACAGGGGGGTCGTATGTTGTTGTGGTTACTGGGATTCAAAAGCGCACGCTATTGGTCAGGTCGTGCGATATCGCCTGAAAACTTCATCTCAACAAACCAATGCCATAACAACAATATATAATTATTTGAAATAGACAGTAAAATTCATTGAGATGAGGGATACCATAAGGAAGAAAGGTGTGTGAATTATAGCACCCCTGATAAAGGTAAAAGGTTTTTTGTTATAAAGTGATTAATAATAGACAAAAAATATTCTAATGACCTAATAAAATACGGGACACAAAAAAATGGGCTAAGCAAACATTAAAAACGGAAAACGAAAATGAACAAACACTCCCATCAAACTAAACTAGGCAAGAAACAAAAGGTGCAGATGGACAGACCATACGAAACAAAACATTTGGACAGCTGTATAGTATTCTTAAGCTGAATCTGACTGTATTGATCGATGATTTTGATTTGATTTGACGAACGAAGTTGAAAATAGCGGCAGTTTCACAAGAGGTGTTCATAGTTAAATTAATACACATGTTAAGGTTTATCAATTTTATAATAACTTTTATTTATATACCATTTAATAACACTTTCGTTCATACATTCAATGATTTTCTAACAATTTACGGAAAGTTGTGAGGCTTATAAGAGGTGGAGGTCCTTTAATATTACCAATATTGTAATTAACTGATGAGCATAGAAGCGTTCGGAAAAAAGGGTGGTAAAATGAATGCGCGGGGGTGGGAATTACAAAAGAGACAGGAAAAATGAAACTATAACAGTTGCGACAGGTCGGGTTTTTTTCCCGTGGTACCGGCACTCTCTTATGTCGGGGTACCCATGCTTGTTGTAGGAATTGAAAAACACCCCTTTCGCATATCTTGGTTTTAAAAAATACCCCTTTTTTGTTGCAAAAGTCGCGAATTTTAGAGGCTAAATATGACCCCCTTCCTTTTTGCGCGAAATCATGAATAAATTTTTTTATTTCTCCACCTTTTTCAATCCAAAAAGGAAACTATGGAAAAATACAGTGGGATCAGTAACAATAAAATACGATGTATGAGACACAAAAAGGGTAATGGGAACCATGCGCAAGATGACAGAGGAATATCTAAGAAGACAATAGGGGGGGACCTGTGTTCGTCTAGCTGTAAGGTGCGAGGAATTTATGAATTTGTTGTTTAATCATGGCCGAAAATCACGACAAAATTATACAAAACGGGTCTTTCTGGGACACCCCATGTACTATACCCCTTTCCAAATTTAGCGAACTTTGAAAATGAAAAAAAAGTACCCTTTTTCTGATATCGCGAAAAATAAAATTCGCGAAATTGATTGAGGAAAACATCCTTTTGTCGCGATCATACGAACGAGCATGGGTAACCGACAGTAAGAGGAGTGAACGAGGTACCGGGTTTTTTTTTTGCGGTACGGTAGTCCTCTTCTTTTATTATTTTTTGATGGAGTTCCTGACGATCGCCGTGAGCATTTAACTTCCACTCATAGTATTGATCGCATATTTTTTGCCAAAAAATTGAAGCAGCGTATAGAAAATGTAAGTTTATATCTCGCCTAATGGGCATGACAGGGGCAAATGTTAAAAACAAGAACAATCGAACATGCAAATTAAAATAAGAGATTTATTATAGCTCGTGATATTTTCCTTGATATGCAGGAGTATTCCTAATTGACCGAAGTCCAGATACTGTAGCATACGCACAAGATGCAACAAGCACTAGCTTGCGACCTAGAAATGACATGCGCGACGTAATTGCCACTCGACGGGCAATGACATACAATGAGTACATTACTTTGTACATCACCGCGGGTTCTTTGGAAATCAAACTCACTCAACCCATGACTCCGCGATAGTTTATTTTGGTTCCCATGGCAGATAGGTTTCTTTTTAGAAACGGTGACCTCGGTAGTCAACACTCCTATTGATTACTTTTGGGAGGGTAACCTTGGGCGCCTTGTCGACGCAAAATCGGGCTTTGTTCGCGTAAGAAGAACAACGTAACATTGAGATAATCGGCATTTTTCATTGGATTTGTCATTTTACGTCGGGTGTGTCCAGCGTACGACACATTGTTTACAGTGATATTAATGGCAACATCACATTATTCGGAATGGTTGGATGTGGATGGCAAGACACGCTAGCAACAAAAGCAATCATGTCCATGACTTAAGAATAAACTTTAATATATTTCTTTGTGTCTCTGCGTGCAAGATTGCATAAAGGGGATGATATGTTGTGATGTGCCCCTGTGAAAAGTCTGTGTGGATGTGTGAGTAGTAAAAAATGTTAATCCAGCACTTCCTGAAACTCACTCTTGTACGCATTGACTTATAACTTCATACTCGGGTCAGCAGAACCACTGCCCCAAGGAATCATGGGTTTGTTACACAGATTGGGACCTTCCACTGAGGCAAAAAATTAAAGTTTTTGTGTGCCGTAACCATCTGACCCTACAAAAAACCTGGCGGCCTAAATTGTTTTTAGTTGCAAATTAGCAAAAATTTTTAGAATCTGTAGGACATCCCTCCGACCCATGTTTCCATTTCAATTGAATTTTTTTTTTTACCATGGCTAACGCAAAGATGAAAAACACATCAAAACAAGACAACAAAACATCTACACAAGTAAAAATAAAAGATCTTTGCTAAGTCATTGAAAAAAAGCTTAAATAGTAGAAGTTGTATTCATTTTTGAGAAAACATGTGTGAAGTCAAAATTAAAAAAGACTGATCCCCAATATTTTCCTACCATTATTGGCAAACCATTTTTGAGGCCTGATTTTGTGACTTTCGACCTCATTGACAAACTGCAATGGCAGACAATAGGGAATCACTTTCTGTGTTCCCTTGAACATTTGTTCAAGGAAGTTCCCTATACACCTGATCTGCCAAAGCAGATGACCACCAATATGTTGACTGAGGTTTCTGATGAAAATCAAAACCGAAAAAGAGGCAGTGCCAAATCTCAAATGTACCTTTTATCTCATGGTAGATTCCCCCTCCAATATAGACTACTTTGACACAAGTTACTCTTCTCTTACCGATTGTTGTGAACACATTGTCCCCCGTCTTCATGTTCCACAGTTCTACTTTTCCACCATCAAAGTACAAGCAAGAAATGTAATAGATCACCAAAATGCATTCCAGTAAAAAAAGAGTGATTCCTCTTGCATTTGTATCGAGGCACAAATATACTTCAGCTTCACTATAGCACCCAAGAATTTGGTTCCGTTGAAATTCAATTTCACTGAATGTCACCACTGCAAATATGCTTTTATGCCAAACATGTTCAAATCCGTTCAGTGCTCACACACCAGGTTAACACTATAACAGTGGTCCATTTCTCATGCTTGAAAGTTGCATGATACAGGAATAAATTACAAAAAATATTATATTTTCCTACAGTAACCCTGCCATAAAAGCAAACCCTTCTTGAAAACCGGTTGTCCTAATCAGCATTTAGTAGTCCACTGCAACAAAAACTAGGACCTCCCCCTCGTTCAGTATTTTGCATAATTGCAGCAGCGAGTACCCCTTTGAAATACACAAATGCCACTTCACACATTATTGTTTACCTCCTGAGGCAGATACATGTCTTCCAGCACATTCTGTATTAACCCAAGGCATTCTACAGAGAGGTTGTAAGTGGTAAGATAAACCAGCATTTCACGCCGTTTGAGACCCCATATCTAATGGAGCAGTCGTTGATCCACTCAGTTCTATCTTATCACACTCTGGGCTGTTACATCATCTTTCTGTACTGTACAAAAAAATCACTTTTCCTTTACTCCAAAACACTATTCAAGGTTGACTGGATGTGTAAAACATATCCAATTTCTCTACTGTAATTCAGGATATTTTTGTGGGGTTAATTATTTTTGCGATTTTAACCAGTTTTGGACATTTCAGTGGAGTTTATATTCGGCATTCACGTTTAAGCATTTACCAGTGTAAATATAACCTTTCACGGTTTAAAGTTGGTGGTTAGCTGTATGAAGCGAAAAGCACGAAAAATTAAATCCCCGCGTACAATTTCCGCCGCTATCCAGTATTTCATTAAAAAATCTTGCAAGTAGAAATTGTTTCCGTGCGAGGCTTTAATTTTTCACGAATAAATCTACAACGCGGAAAATCACAGTCTCGAAAACAACGTACTTCCAAGAAATGCTCAGAAATGGTAAACATAAAACATAGTAATGTACAGCATTTTTTTAACAACAACTTGCAACATTAACCCTAGTATACCTACCATTCATAACCTTTTGTAATTTTTCCATAATAAACTTGACAATTGAAAAAAAAAAGAAAACCCAATCGAAGTGAAGACCATACAAAAACAAATGCCCCTGATCTCAACTTCATCTTTCTGGAAATCTAATGTGTTTTCCATCACATGTTCTTTGCTTCTGGCCCTTGACCTTGTGCATTGTTTTCACGTGTACAGGGTATTGGCAGTTTGAGATTGTTTTGATCATATTCGGACTTCTTATAACTTCATAGTAAACACTGGAAATCTGTATTAATTCAATCTGAATGACGCAATCGTCTATTGGGGAAATCGGCTAAAGGTCTGAAAAGATCGCACTGTGATTGAAGCACCGCAACTGAAATAACCGGAGAAATGACAGACAAAAAGAGACCGCGGTCTGGGAAGAAAAACGAGGCATGATTAATGGTGTTTACCCACCGGAATTAGATAAGCAGATACACTGCAGAAAACGGTGGTTGCAGCATGAAAAAGATAACATAGTAAATTAGTAAGTTTAGAAGATATAATAAAAGCACTACCAGGGAGATGAAATTTGTTATATTTGGGGTCAATTAGCAAGTTTAATGAACCTTTCCTGTTAACAAATTTTGACCATCACAAAAATGAAAACTTGCAAAATGTCGGCCACTGGCAAATTTGCGAAAATAACTGCTCATGAAAATTTGGTCTTATACAGTATATTCACTTTTTTCTTACTTCACAGTTCTTTAATGCATCATTGTAAATTGATTTGTAATTTAATCATGTTACCACTCACTCTCAGGCTCACAGTATATATCAATTATACACTGAGTACATTCAATAGGAGATTATGTTTTTTAAATTTACTGGACAAAATTGGGTTTTAAATTGATATTGAAATTCACAAAAAAAATTTGGTCTAATTAGATTATTTTCACTGTATTTTGCATTTTTATTTTAAAAATATGCACAATTCAGGATATATAAGAATAAATATTCACTCAACTCAACACAAATCACCCAATTTTGAGACATATTAGCAATAATAACAAACATGTGCAGCTTTATTTTTTAAAAAAATCCTAAAGTACTAATGATTTTTTAAATGGATGCTTTGTCTCTGGAAGTGGTAGCACAGCTGAGCTAGCATATAACTGTGTAGATCGGGGTTTTGATATTTTAAGGCTCTGGAGAGCTTTTATGTACTTTTTTTCATTTACTAAACATAATCTTGTTTGGAAGATACTTTATACTACACTTGATCATTTAATGGAATATTCAGTACAACACTTGTATATGTTCAGATACTGTCTTTTGAAATTTTCAGAGGAGCATTTAAAAAGCTGTCTAGGCTCCTTGAGGGGAGCTGGCCGAACAAGAAGAGCTTTTAAAAAGCATACCAAATTCTATGGATGGAGACGAGCTTTTACAAAGCAGAGCTTGCAAGCAGCTATGCAGCAGGACGAGGCAATGAGTTGGGACCGAAAAGGCAGTTAAAGCTCATGCATTTTGTAGCAATAAGCATTGTTAATTACTGCAATCAAGGTAGTAACAAGTTAAGTTACATTACTTAGCCTGTTCACTCAAGTTTAATCAAATTACCATGATGTGATGTTATCATTCAAGGGTATCATCTTTCAAAAGATTATTCACCAGGCCCTTGAACCTCGAACATGAGCGGATTTTTTTTTTTTCATTTTGAAAGGGATCTATAGTCGAGACTAGGGAGCGATAAAATGGCATGCACGAACAGTCAAACAAATCAGTAACAAACGTAGAACCTAAGTCGGCAACAGTCAGTCATATTTAGTTCAGAATTATCTTAATTAAAACTATAGTAGGAGTTTTATTCCTGTCAGTTCATTAAAAGTTTTGGGCGTGTCGACGATTCTATTCGGTCTGAGAAGGTTGTATGTATACTGTTACCATTCAGTATAATAGAAATTCGATGTCCACCAATAACGGATAAGATTAAGGCACTAATTAAAAAATGTCCCTTTTTCCCGAAAAAGATATTAACAAAGCAAATGCACTGAATAAATTCCAAACACCAAAACTTGAACAAACTCTGAAGCATTCAACATAAGAAATGATACGGGTAAGTAATTATTACTCACTAAGAATACTAGAAAATCTAACACGTTTACCTTAAGTGATCTGTTCCAGAAAATAATATTTGACAGCTTGGTCCGATTATTTAAGTCGTTTAGAGTTTTGGTCACTCAAAAACAAAACTAACAAAAATTTCGTGGCCTTAATCCTCCTCTCTCACCAGAATCGATGTTCAAAAACTTTATCTGTCTTTGATTGACGCCAAACAAGAATCGAAGCGTGTCTCACACTTTACAACCAATCTATTCAATTAATTCTGGTATGAAGCCTTTTACGATTCGAAAAATAAAAAAGTTCATGTAAAATGGTTTGTTAAAGCATTTCATAATTCGGTGAACAAAGTGGAATTTCAGCTATTAGTTTTTGGTCTCAAAACCATACCCATCCAAATGAATTCTTACCATAGGACAATATGCGTCTACTGAGCAAGGATACAAAAATCAGCCTATAATGGGAGTAAGCTACGTTTTCATTAAGATCGATTCACGATGTGATAAGGAACATCAACGTGTGTCATTGAAAGTAGGTTCTTAGTTGTAATTGGGCGACGCCTTTCCCCGGCACCTGTCATTTCTTTGAAACATGTTTCAGTTGCATAGTTTATAAAATCAATGTGAACACGAAGGTGGTACGTCTATCGGTTCGTCTTATGTCGAAAATATAATAATTCTACTTCCTAATGTTTGTAACACCCCTCAACTCTTTAGCCCGAGGAGCCATCGTAGCTATCAAAACGTCGGCATCGCAAAACAATAACCACGTGCGAGTACAGTGCGGAAGGCTTCAAATTACGACGGGTTTACTTCATGCATTATTTATACATAGTCCGTGTTCATTTTGTACACGGGTCCCAAGGCGGTATTTCACGGGGTTCCTGAACATTTGTGGAGGTTAATACCCGCAGATTTTGCTCTCTGCACGAATGTACCAGCCGTTCACACTTATTGAAAAATGCGTGTAACGGGTAAAGCATAGTGTTCGTGATCTTATCATTAAAATATTGCAAGCAAGTATGTTGCTGGGTTTGCCGGCTAAAATACGAGAGGTAGAAACTCGCAGCGGCTTTAAACTAAATGAGCGATAAATCGTCGGACTCAAAGCATTTAAGAATGCGCGACCTGCGCGCGAGCGAGAGCGCGCACACCTCAAAAGACAATGTCTGATGTCTTATATATGGTTATGCTAACAAATGAACAAAGAAATACAATACAAACACACCAAGAGTACTGTGTTGAATACCGTTGATACTAATAATTATTATTCCTATATCCAGTAGGACTACATACTATCTACTTGTTTCCTACTGCATTCCAAGTTTACATACTCATCAGTCGGTTTCGTACTGCATAAATAGGTGACCAATCTTATGAAAGTGCATCTAATCAATTAAATGTTGTCAGAGTAGCTCCTCCCGCACCATTTCTGTCATTTGTTCAATATCATATGACACAAAATAAGCTTGGATGGTTTAAAATGTTTGCGTATTTAAACGTCTTTCCTTTCCTGTCATGAAATCAAATAAATAAACTGCATCTCTCTAATGCCCGTCATGAGCCATTAAAATGCAATGATACAAAAACAGCATGTGATGACAGAGTAAATATAAAATAATCTCGCTTATGCATGTATATGGTGAAAAATACACCAAACAGACTGTAAGCGTATGCATATCTGAGTAAATATGACTGCTTATGAAGTCTGTAGGTGCCACAAAAGAATATCACAGATGCCACATCAACCAAAAGCCAACCATGCATTTTGTTAGCTTTGAGCGAGGAAAAAAAAACATCTAAATTTCTTGTTTTTCAAAAAGAGTCGGGTGATAAAAGGCTTAGAAGGTGAGTTTATTGACTTTGAATCATGGATATAAAATATAAACATTCAAAAACTTGGCAGAAATAAAAATCAGATAAATCATATAGGGATTTAAAATAGGGATGCATCACAAAGTTGAAAATACTTAAAGGTGATTTTGTGAGTTAAGCACCTTATGTTTAATCATGGTTCATAGATTTATGAGAAAAGCTTGCACACCACTTTTTAGTTGATCCGTACTTGCGGTTTGTGTTAGGAGCAAATGCTGGTTTACCAGGGGGGGGGGTTTGGTGCGGCTCCCAAAGGCCAATGGGCCATAAAATAAAAATCACCAATTTCAGATACGACGATTTGCACATAGATACTAACCGAATTTTTACATAAGATTAGGTACACATGGTTACTAAGGCTAACGGTCCAGATGTGACAGGAAACGTTTTCAGGCAAGTCGGGGGGGGGGAGGGGTGGGCGACGAGATGGGGATCACGAAATGCCACCTTTAAGATGTTACTTTTGAAAAAAAAAAGAATCTCATGTACTCATGAGGTTAAATTTCTGTTGCAGGGAAAAGATATCTGGGTGGGGACCCGAAAGCTTACCAGAAAATCCCAGCCCGAGACCATTGCCACCAACTGACGTTTGGATCTTCTCTTTAAAAAATCTTGAAACTCATAATACTAACCTAAACTTTGGCAGACTTTTGGTGGGACATCGATATGATGTTACTTTCCGTATGACCTCCAAGGACTCCGCGAACTTCAGCAACTGTGTCTGCATCCCATACTTTAACCATTGTGTCACGACGGTTGAAAAAAAAGCAGTCTAGTTAAAGGGATTAGCAGCGATATGCAAGAGGGAATGGAAAACATGTGAAATGCATGTTTTTCACTTATAAATCACGGGATAAGTTGTGTACAATGTTGAAAAAAAAAAAACCCACCAAAATTAGTGAAAAAATGATTTGAGGAAATGTGTCATACAGTCTCCCGCAAAAGACATTATGCGAAGGGCATCTCAAAATGTGCACTAAAACAGCTGATTGTGGTTACACAGTACAGAATAAACAAGGTCAATAATATTGTGTTTGAGGTCAAACTGTATTGATCATGGTGCACAATATCACACAGGAAATCTGTGATATTCACTGGGAAAGGCTTTTTTTAGCTCAAGTCGGAATTTTGATACGCACGTATAGAAATTACAGAATCAGATAAAAAGTACTGCCTTGTCTTAATACACGGATTTCAAGCCAACCACTTGCAGGTTATGTTCGCATATCCATGCCAGTAACAAAAATAAGAAAATATGAATTTTGATAATTTTTTTGATGTTTTGGATTAGCAAATCGCTGCTAATCCCTTTAATGGTATAGTGCCTTTTAAAAATGTTAAGATTTTTGCACAGTCATGTTGGCAATTGTCTGGAATAAAGATCCCAGGTTGTACTTTAACAACTAAGCTGGAAACGCCAAATTTAGTGTCCGTCCATTATAAAATAGTACCACCTCACAAAAATGACCTCAAACTTGACTTGTCTGAACCAATGGAATAACTAATGAATGAGCATATAGTCATGCATATGGTGCTATTTTTCCAGCTACCTCATATTGGAAGGCTATTTCCAGCAGCCATTGAATTATTATCGGGATCGGCGATTAATTATTCTAATTACGGAATTCCTTCTTTTGCGACACAGACATTTTCAAGTTTTACCATTCACAGGTATAGTTTACTAGCCAACCGTGCAAAAGACTTCATTTTTTTAAAAATTGGGGGCACTCTTCAAAAATGTGCTATTATTGCTTTAAATAGTATTCATCAACCATTTTGAAAGGTTAAGAGTAATTTCTAGAGTCTTTTGATACTTGATTAGTTGGCCATAAAGCAGAATGATATAAATCAAAAACTCATATTAAATTAAATTTTAAAAATTCATCAGTCCTTTTTTAAATAGTTTGAATGTGTGTTAGCTTTGTTTGTCAATAAAAAACACATAACATTAGGCCAAAAATTGGCTAAGAAGGATGAATACAGTTTGTAAGTTAGAATGAACAGATGAGGTGACATGTTAGAATGAACAGATGAGGTGACATGTGACATCATTGGCTGGGAGTTTGTCACTGGGGCACTCCCCATTTTGGAGGTGACGCGTATGTTAGGCTGTTAAGACCTGTTTTCAGCATCGCTGTCACCCAAAGACCCCTTGAATTATTTTGAAAATGTCACACAAAGACCCCATATTTTTTGAAGATTTTACCGATGTCACCCAAAGACCCCAATTATTTTGAAAATGTCACTCAAATACCCCAATTATTTTGAAAATTCACACAGAGACCCCATATTTTTTGAAGGTTTTACCAATGTCACCCAAAGACCCCTATTATTTTTAGAAAATTTGGAAAATTTTCACCCAAAGACCCCTATTTTGGGTGAATCCTATTCTCGAAGATTGGGGAAGGTGGTTTGATGTTTTTCTATAGGTTGAAGGGTGCTGAATCAGAATTTTTGGGTGCAACCTCTGCAAAATGTAAAACATTGATTCTTTGGGTATAAAAAACAGGACATCACAAACATTTTTTTAGATATTTTTAAGGCGATGGTGAATCTTTCTTATTTTAATTGGGACCGGTGGCATACCGAAGCAGTCAATCCAGAGGGGGGCAAAATTTCCAAGTCATCCCGCCACAGGGAGCAAAATTCGTATGTCATCCCGGTTAATTGCTCCAATTAAGTCTGAATTTGACGAAAAGCGCGCAAAAATCGCAAAATTTACTTTAATTTTGCCCAGATTTAGGCTGAAATTGGTCAAAGTTGCCCGAAAAAGTGGGGTGAAAATGCCTATTTTGGTCCATATCGTCCCGCTTTTTCGAGCCAGAGGGGCTACTTGCCCCCCCGCACCCCGGTCGGTACGCCACTTTTTGGGACCTGGTGATTAAATGCAAATCTTTGCCTTGTTCTGATCAACACTTATTATGTGTCTTACATATTGCTGTATGGCTTTTGTTGTTCAGCTTCATTGTGGTTCTTTAGATTTTTGCCTTTGATGCAATTAGTAGGACTGGAAAAAAATGCCAAATTCCCCTGCATCAAAATTTCCCTGCAAGATTGCAAAATTTCCCTTCAATTCTTATGTATTTCTTTATTTACATGACAAAAATTTCCCTCCAAATAGGAAAACTTCCCAGGAACTAGGTTCCCAGTTCCTGCACTTTTTCCAGGGTTGGCAATTAGGCACTCATTTTGAGCAGAAAAAAATTCACTGCCAATTTAACAATGTACAGAAAGCATTGCATCATGGGGGAATCTTGACCATACAAATATAACTTAAAGGGATAAGCAGCGATAATGCAAGAGTATAAAAAATGTTGAAATGCATTTTTTAGCTTTTAAATCAAACATAATGTACAATTCCATAACTACAGTACTTTAATGTAGGAACAAAAACACTGAAATAGTGAAAAATGAAGTATTTGAGGAAATATGTCCCGCAAATATACATACAGCGATGAGATTTCAAAATCTATACTAAACAGCTGATTGTGGTTTACACCAGTACAAAATAAACAAAGATCAATAATATTTGTGTTTGAGGTCAAACTGTGCAAGTCATGGTGCACAATATTACGCTTATAAATCTGGATATTCACACGGAAATGTTTTTTGATCTCAAGTTGGAATTTTGATATGCATGTATAGAAATTACAGAATCTGATAAAAAGGAATACCCTGTCTTTAACACACAACACACAGATTTCGGGTCAACCACTTGCAGGTCATGTTAGCAAGTCTATGCCAGTAACAAAAATCCCAAAATACGAATTTTGATAATTTTTTTGACGTTCGGAACAGCAAATCGCTGCTTATCCCTTTAATGCTGAATCTTGGTCAGTCTATATGACGTAAATTTTTGACTCGCTAGTCCAAGGCAAATAGTGAAGGCTCGAGAAGGGTATAAAATTCTCATTGATGGCTGCATAAATTTGTCACCCAATTGTTCCCCAACTCACCCTCCACTAATGACTGTAGACCCCTGGCAAGAGACGGCAAACACAAGGTCATTGTGGCCTTCCAATTCCCTTACAAGAAATTTGACACTAGCCCATCCAGTCTCACCAGGTGGTGAATTTTCCTTCTTCCTCTCGGAGATTTCTTCTTGCTTAGAGGACCTGTTTAAAAAATGATCAATAAAATCAGCCACTACCTTATACTTAAATTAATACCAACTAATGGTAAACTTAAGGTGGGTGATTGATGGCACAACCGCGCCGCCCAGTTAATCCTCAACAGCCTCATTTATGCAAAATAGAGGGCTCTGTTAACAACTCTCTGAGTTACTTTAGGTGTACAACAAGGATCCCACTTAATGTCACATAAAAACATGGGGCCTTTCAAGTAATAAGGAGGCATTTATTGAGCTCATGAACTTACTGCTCAGGGAGCTGTAGGAGCTCTGGAGCAATTGAGCTCCTCCAGAAATTAAGGTGTACATCAAAACTGCGTTTGTGGTATCAAAGATAATTTCATATTTCTCATAGCCAGTATGAATTTAAAGGTGTGTTCCGATAGATTTTGGGACCCCTGATTTACCGGGAATTAGTATCAATTTGATATCAGATGAAAGGCCGTATTTTTTCTCATTGTCTTCGTGGAATTTACAGCTTTCAAATCCATTCCCCGTTCTCAAGAACTGAAAACTGCCACAATGGTCAACCATCAACATATAGCACAGTAGTGAATAGAGCGATGCCTATGTATTATTGCTGGTCTATCATACAAAACCGGCAAATTGTTTCGCAGAGGAAATAACTGCAGGAAAAATCGTTAATGGCCCAACTGGCCAATAGAAATCATGGGTGTTGTTCTGCTGGTTAAAAGCGCCGGAAAGTCAATCAGAAGCAATGGTTTCAAACTTCTGCCGGAAAGCGGCCCGACCCCGAAGTCAATCAAAAGCATGACTTGAATTACGCTTTACGTTCGGGTGTGCATATCGACCTTGACAATCTGCTAAATTCCGAGGGCCCAACGTAAAGTCGAATCGGGGGAGGAAAACCCTTGCGGACTTCGGTATAGGATGATCATGGGGGAGACAGGATGGCGTGTCGACGGTAAAATTTGTGCTTTTTGTAACTTACGTGCGTGGACTTATCAAAGGTAAATCAGAAGCAATGGGGGGGTTTTATGGGAAGACGCAGCAGAGCACAGGAGAGTCAATTAGAATCATTGCAGGTAAAACAAATAGTTCTTGACATACGAGAGTCCAATTAGAATCAATAGGAGCAACTTGATTGCTTTTCAAATCTTGCTAACTGGGGCTGTCTAAGGTTTTTAACCCGACCTTTGAATTGCAAATTTCTTGACTTTAGATTACTTACATGTATGCATGTTGTATAAATGGGCATTATTTTATCTTGTTAAGGTAACTGAAAAGGGTCTCTGATTGTATACACAAGAACAGATATAACTGCTTATAACATATGGTTACTTGCATTTACACCATGCAGCTGGATTTTGTATATATGGTTGCCAAGGCAATTAGCAGCTGACCAATCAGACAACATAATTCAAAAATGAAGCCCAAATTCAAATATCTGGTCTAGTCCCATATGGTTTCTAGCCCTTTGGATGCTAGATATCTGTGCCAAATTTCGTTTTGATACGATCATTCGTTTTTGAGTTAGTTTCGTTCCCGTTTTTTATCAAATCATGATTTGAGATACTGAACAAAACATTTCAACTTAACAAAATGTGAACAATTATTAATTTGATGCAGATTTGGAAATTTGTTCTTTTATTTGTAAACAGAACCACAAGGCTGCCTATGACCCTGCATGAAAGTACCTACTTTTTTGTGGTGATGCTTGAGACCCTGCAGCTTCTTCACCTTTTAATCCTTTACCCTTCTCCTGTTCTACATCCTCCTCTATATCCTTTGGAGTTCTGTCTTCAGACTGGGTCGTTTCACTAAAACCCGGGTCAAAATCATCCTCTCCCGATTCATCTTCAGCTTTCCTCTTCATCTCTACATGTACCTCAGCAATCTCATTGTCCTCATTATCATAAACTGGATTTTCTTCCTCTTCTCTGCTGCTGTTGAGACTGCTCTCGTTATCTTGTTTGCCGTAACCAGATGTCCGTAATGGTGGAGCAGTTGGGACAACACGAGATGTTGCCGTGGTGACCTGCTGTTCAAGCTTATCGAGTAGTTGATGTCGAATGGCACTCTTCTTGTGAACCTGTTCAGGAAATGCAAGTATGTGATTTTAATTCAATGACAAAAATCCATTTAATTTTCACAAATAATCACTGACGTGTACTCAGTAACAAGATGCTTCTCAAACCGGAGACCCAACCTACTTTGTTTTGCATAAATTATGCAAATTAGCTCATCAGGGGAGCTTTGGGGAGTGCTGTTCAAGACATTTATTTACCACTGCTAACCAAAGTAACCAGGTATAGAGCATGATTCCCAAGGGGCACTTCAAATTACTCTCCCACAAAGTGCTTTGATCAGCC
This sequence comes from Ophioderma brevispina, assembly GCA_023653785.1. Lineage (NCBI taxonomy): Eukaryota > Metazoa > Echinodermata > Ophiuroidea > Amphilepidida > Ophiodermatidae > Ophioderma > Ophioderma brevispina. The sequence goes on along the minus strand of JAMKCH010074160.1, from coordinate 35,252 downwards.
CTGATGTTACAAATACATAAATCCTGCAATAAAACACATTTTAATGTATTTTCTATTTTGCATAAATGACACAAATTGTAAACAAGGTGAACTTGTTTACGCAATACGTAATATGTCCCCACCAACTGTCGCGATCATTAGAGTGACAACTGAAATTACACCAGGCCACCCCTCTAATTCTGGCCATACTCCCTTAATCCTGGGACCACTAGACCACCCTAATACACCATACATTGTCTTTCCACCCACCAAAATAAATTGTCACTAAATTTTTTGTCTTAATACTTAACAAACAATAACCATAAAAAACATAACTCATCAATGAACTCCATCCATATTCACCAATATAACTCTACAAACATTTAACTCAACTCCATAACTCACAAGAAATAACTCTGAAAACATAACTTGTCAATTAACTTCTTCCATAACTCACCAAAAATCACGCTACAAAACAACTCATCGATGAACTTCATCCATAACTCACAAATAACTCAATAAATCTTAAAATTCATCATGCCAAAATCCCTTAAATTACAATTCCTAATGTGTACAAAATATGATTTATTCAATTGGCAACACTATTTTTGAAAATAATGTGACCAGATTTTAAATTTGGGCCCCATACTAGGTCACTAAAGGCAGTGAAACACCCAATTTTACGTATTTTCACATTTTCCAAGAAATGTAAACAGCTGGCCCGTAAAGACGAACCACATGCAACACCAGAACTAGAAAAACCTTTTCAATGAAAACATAGATATTACATCTAGCTATCAGTTTTCCCAATAAAAACGCAACACTTGGTGCCAGCCGCCATAAGTCTTGAACAAAAGCACATGACTTTCTTGTTCTTTGTTGTGACGCAAAATAGGATTGTTAGTTAATGTCCCTGAAAAGTTCATATACAGGCTAGTGTGTCTCAGAAAGAAAACTTACCGCTCCAGAACGTCCATTTGTGCTTACTTACTCAATTCTTATCCTCGTTTTAGCCTTATATTATAAATATGTAATTTTATGAACATATGGTGAAAACAAGAAAGAACACGGTGAAAAAAATACCAAACAATAACTATTTCCCTAAAAATGATGCAAACCAACTTTGGTCCAAACGCTTGCAATAGCAGAGAGACATGTACAGTGTATTTCTTAGGGATTTGAGCACACAAAGTCCTCAGATTAATTAATTTGTTCACATTAATGCTAAAAAGCAACTGAAACATCTTAAGTGTTCTTCAGATGAAGTGACCTAAATGGCCTCACCCTTCTCCCCTCATATTGCAAATCTGAATTTGGTTAAGCCCACTTTTAAATTTCAATAATTGCACTGCGCGTGCTCCGACAATGGCATAGTTCTACTGAACGGATCTGGGTTAAAGGACCATCGTTTATCGTGAATGGGTAAACGTTTTTCCTCATGTGGGGTTCCTAGTAAGATGGCAATCAAGGGGAGCAGAGAAAAAAACCCTGGACATGCAAGACCTAAAAAGGTGCAAGGAGAGAGATATGTCGTCAACAGGACAAGCACCGCAAAAATGCTTCCGTGCGAGATAACTGAACAATAGACCCTAAAACCAGCAGCGCCTGGTAATTTGAGAGTATTATTGGCCAGGAGGGTCTTAACACATTTTTATGTCGGGGATATTTGCATCCATGGTTTCCTCTGTTAATGCTAACCGTGGACAAAGAGGTTTGCATCATTTTTAGGGAAATATTCACTGTTTGCTTATTTTCCATTGTTTTGTTTTCTTGTTTTCACCATATGTTCATAAAAGTAATAGGTTCATAGATAAGGCTAAAACTGAGATAACTTGATTAATTAAGTCAAAAATGGCCGTTTCTGGAGGGTAACGTTCTTCTTATACCCCTGTAAAGGTAGAGTCATTTTTTTTTAAAAAGATATGACCCCAGAAGTCGAGTAACCCGCAGGACCCATTTTTACAAATTGATGCCTAGTAACTACATGTAGTGCATGATATATTTGTGTAGGTTATGCAAATTAGCTAACTAAAAGGGCCATTCCTTGCAATTCCTTCTGTGTGTGTCCATTTTGGTTAGGTGACGGTTTGCTGTATCTTTGAAATGGTACATCGGATACCAAATCGTTCGCTACATGAAAACCCTTCATGGCGCCTTTCTGTGAATTGTACGTGCATGATATGTGGTTTAGGTATGCACTAAGCTAATTAAAGTGGCAGTCCTTGACACTCCTGTTCAAAATGCACGGTGAATGCTGGAGTTCCTTAAGCGATATTTTAATTGGTGGAAGGAAGTGGGTTTTAGAGTTCTTGACCTGATTACATTTTGGTCATACAAGTATACAAATTTATATAATGTTATGAGCTAATTAATATGCATAATTGCTGTACTCTTCTTTTGAAACGGTACTTCCGATATGCAAAATTCCTTTCGTCGCTACTTAAGCCAGTGTGGTCTCCTCTTTGAAATATATGTATCTCAAGTAGGCTGTAGCTGGGATCAGACGTTGGGTCCATGTGGTTTGTGGGTCAAAAGGTTCAATGCAAGTCCAAATAGGTTTAAATCGCTGTACACCTTGTTATATGTGATAGTATGATGAACTTGTTGGGTGTGTCCAACATTCAGTGCCAAAAATGTTTGAATGCATTTAAATTCATATGGGGTCTTCAAGTGCCAAACACTGTGGAATAGGATGATGAAACTGATGGGTGCAGTCAACATTCAGTGCCGAACATTTTAAAGGTCATTCAAGGTCAGCGGGGTCATCCAATGTCAGACCACTACACACAGCTTGTATGGTCATGAAACCTGTGTTTGTGTATAGATCGTCAACTTTAATTACCAAGTTTTTGTTCAGTCATTCCCAGGTCATCTGGAGTCATCAAGGTCAAATCACTCACAATGGTTTCTTCCCTTGCTCTTGCTGCCGACTTCACTCTGGATTACATGAAGTGCATATGGGAATTTCAAATAAGGCACAGTGTATTATTTTATGTAATTTATGCAATACTTAAATGAATTTAATTGGCTCAAATAATGAAACACTTCAAGGTGATGGCATCTTAGTGTCTCCTTGGTGACCTAGCTGCTTACTTTTTAAGGACAACAATGTAGATACAGTAAGGCAGGCTTTCATTTGAAAGAAATGCATTGGAGATAGTTACAATTGGGGAGGACAGTGTTTAATTTGTTATCGGTCGCGTAGCGACGGTATATTACTTTTACTCGGCCATTTTGGGGCTGTTTTTGTTCGCGGACTCCTAAATGTCGAACTCTCGGCCGGGTGAAAATGTACATGCAATTACTGTCATGCTGGTGGTTGACCCCCTAGAAATTGTCGTTGTAATTCTTTAGCTTAAATTTTTTAGGTAAACGAGATCATCAATGATGCAGAATACCCACTTTATGGTGGAACTGGAATGATCCTTGGAAGATGCAATGCATGAAAAACCTAAGACAAGTTATTGGTTGAGAAACAGTTTTTGGACAAATCGATGTCAAGATGGACATAACAATGCTTTGGCAAAATAGAAAATGTAGTGTAGCACAAAGTATTTGAGGTCAACATGAACCCGAGGGTGCTCTTCTTCAAATGGTGCAAAAAATACATTCCTGTCATAATTTTTTTGAATGAAATAATTACTGATCTTAATCCAATTATAATTCTTAACCATTTCAAAAAATCATATAATGCCCCTTAAATTGAGGAATGGCCGGTTATTTGGTAAAGGGATGAATAGCCTTTTAATAATTAGTAAATTGATAAATGAAGGAATGGCACTTTAATGTGAATAAAAATTGCATTGCCCTTTCCAAGGTAAATGATGGAATGGCCCCTTTGGTAAATGGAGGAAGAGACCGTTATTGGTTACTGAGAATGGCCTGAGTGGCCCTTTAATTGATTAAATGGAGGAATTAATTGGTAAATTGATTAATGGAATTGCCCTTTAAAAAAGGTTGGAGGAAGGGCCTTTTAATAGATACAAGGCGGTCACCCAGCTTTCGCGACCACCAAGAACTCTAAAACCATAACTCATCAATGAACTCTATCCAATTACCAACAGAGAAATTTAAAACAACTCATCATTGGTGGAACTCCATCCATAACTCACCAAAAACCAAAAAATCCTCTAAAACATAACTCATCAATGAATGCCTCAACTCACCAAGTGCTTCCATGCAGGCAGACTGGCTTATGGACTACAAAAATTCCCTAACATGAAGCCCTTGATTCCGGTTTTCTGCATATTTAATCCTATCCAAAATATAACCGGAAAAATCCTGATTCTTTTTCCTGTAGATTTAAAAAAACGGAATTTCGGGAAAAACCGGAAGGACTGGCATCTCTGTTCTTTAATAATTAATCATCGTAGCTAATTTTTTGCGTAGTATAGTTACCTATGGATTGTTTACTGTTGGGCACGGAGGAAGGAAAATGAAGTATAGGTATCCTATTTTTTTGCGTGGTATAGTTACCTATGGATTGTTTACTGTTAGTTACAGTGGCTTTTTTTTATTTTGACTTATATCTATTGAAAATCCAACCAGATTTGCAATTCCTAGTTTCTGAGTTTTCTGAATAATGGAACCTATGAATGACCATATCGCTAATTCGGTAAATTCAAATCAGAGTGCGCTCACCTCAAAAGCATGAATGGGAATCGAAAAAGGGTCAGACACGAAAACCCGGAGTGTTATCTACTACGATCGCCGCTGTGTTTTACGCATAGAAACCACGCATGTATAGTATAATATTCTAGAAGAGACAACACGTCATCACATGTTACTTGTTTTATTCCAGTACGTATGGCGGACGGTAGTCTCGTTCAGCCGATACCCGAAATTGGCATGGTGGCGCTATCACGACCTACTGTGATTGCCTAATCTACAAAAAACTAACTACACCTCCCTTTAAGTATAAAAGCATGCATTTTTAATCAACTCACTTGCCAATGTTATCTGAAGTCCCTGTCCAGAATGTTAAATGCACTATTTTACTTCACAATAGTTTGTGTCAATTTTATAGTTCAGAGTCCAGTATCTCTTTTTTCCTTTCCCCTTTTAAGAGTCATTCACATTTGGAACTGTTCCAAATAAAGTTCTGAACAGTAAAATCTCTTAACTTTAAATTTTAATCTAGAGTATAGGGGTGGACTACTCCTATAAACACACACTGTTTGGTACCTGGACATCTTCTGTCCATTGTGTGTTTGGGTGGTCCCATCACATATCTACATATAAAATATGAACACAACAATAAGCTCCAACATCGTGGGTCTGCTGATCTTCAGGCACAATTCTCAAACAATCTGTAGTAGACTTTTGTAAATACATTTGTGCATGTGTTGGTATACCTAGGATGTTGTTACATATAACAGTGTTAGAAACTGTTATTTACTAAAAATGAGCATTAATTAAACTCTGTAGTGGCTTTTCATTCATCCAACTACTAATTTACACATGTGGTCTATTTCAAATAGGTCAACACTGTATTTGGGGTTTGGCTTCAACACTCTACCACTTCGCGTGTTTGTCTTGAGACACCCGGTCTGGTGGTTTGGCTGGTGTGTTGTGGTTAGTCGGTTGAACCGTTGGAACTGCTGTGGTCTTTGGTTGTGCATTCGTGTTTGTAGCCATTGGCGGTGTGAGTTGGTGGTTGCGGCCTTTGGTTGTTCATCACTGAATGGCTGAATAGCTGGCATAGGGCTGTGGTTGTGTGCCGCACGGAAACCATGCGCTCTGTTGCGAGCGCACGTAACCGTGATAAGTTTTTTTTAACAATGTAGATCTAGGTTCTGGTGTACGCTCTCACGATCGACCGTAGCGCTTTTGGATCTCTGATCCATTAACTCTGGCAACCGGGTTTGCAACAATGGGGAAGTTCTTTGGTTTGTGTCGCTGGTTGAGTGACTCTGTTTGTTTGGATCTGTACGCTGCTATCTTTCTGACGCATATACGAATCCTGAGGTTGCACCCTTGGCCTGTAGAGTGTGTGGAAGAACTTGGTAAAACTGCGGGCGTAGGCGTCGTCCCATCAGTAGTTCACTTGGTGATAGGCCATTTTGTAGAGGGGTTGACCTATACGTGAGAAGTGCGAGGTTTGTCTTTCGTTTTTTTCCAAAAGGCCCTTCACTGTGTCGAACCGGCTTCTTTTAATGGGGGTTTTCGGCTTCCCCATTTGGAGGACGGGAAAAAAAAAACATGGCGAGCTAGTTGTGTGTCAAAAGCTTATTTTGCTGCGAACATTGCGGAACAATCGCACTAAATGGTGGTCCATTGTCCGAAAACTACCACGTCATGGATTTCCGTGAACTGCGAAAATTCTGTCAGTGTTGGTAAATGACTCCTTCAGCTGTCTGTCACCAAGTCGTTTAATCTCAATCCACCTTGAGTAGTAGTCAATAACGATCAAATAGACCTTCCCATTGTGTTGGAAGAGATCGCATCAAAGTCCCTTTCCCCCGGGCGGTAGGGAGAGAGGAAGGCAACAGTGGGTTCTTTAGAGTCGCTGGACTATCTTGGCAATGTTGAACACTTGTAACCATGGTCTTCTATTGCTTTAGAGAGTCCAGGCCACCATACGGATCTACGTGCTCTAGCACGGCACTTTTTTATACCCACATGACCCTGGTGAATGCCGTTGAGAATATCCAAGCGCATTGGTCTTGGGATCACGAGACGTTCATCATACTAGAATATCGTTGACGATCGCAAGATGAGCTCTGTTCTCCCAATACTGATGAAGCAATGGAGATGGTGGGGGGCATGTACCTTGGCCAACCTTGCGTGCAATATGTCTGATTTGCGTGCATACTTCATCTGCTTTTTGAGCTGCGATGTCTTGTTCGACGTGGCTGAGTTGCTGGGTAGTGGGTTCCAAGTGAGATGACTTGCGTAGTCTTCAACTTATCATAGTACTAACACTCGACTGATGCAGGTACCTAACGGTGGCTCGTGACAGGTAGTCCGCGACTATCTGGTGTTTGCCAGGAACGTGACAAACGTCTGGGTTGAAACTCATCATTCTAAGACAAAACCTTTGAATGCGAGGTGGCATCTTAGCAAGCTCAGTTGTGCTCAGCAGAGGAACACGAGGTTTGTGATCTGTCCCCCCCCCCCCCCCCCCCCCCCCCCCCCCCCCTTAAGGTAAATGTAGTCCAAGTACATAGTCCGTAAACTTTTCACCAGCCCCGGTTGCTGCGAGTGCCTCCTTTTCGATTAACACCGCGTAACGCTGTCGTGTCACTCAATGATCTGGACGCGTAGCATACTGGTCGCCGCTTGCCATCATCCTGAATCTGAATGAGAACTGCACCGATCCCTGTGGATGAAGCATCTGCTGCAATAATTGTTGGGCGCTGGCATCATAGTTGAGCTAATACCTCTTGGTGATTTGAGAATGGTCCTGACATTCTGAAAAAGAACGCTGTGGTTTGGTCACCCTCATAACCAAGGCAGTCTCCCTTTTTGCGTAGGAGCTGACGTAACGGTTCTGTGATTTCCTGCAATTGCTGGGAACGAATTTCCCCAGCTGATTAGCCCATGCCCAGGAATCGTTGAAGTTCCTTACCAAATTGGTTTGTTACGGGAATTGCGCGATTTCTTCATCTTCTGCGTAATCTGCGCTAAGTCCTAGACGTTGACATATGTCCGAGGAACCGAATCTCATCTTGGAGAATTCACACTTATTGTTGATGTGAGACAGGCATCTAGTAGACTTTCAGTACTGCTCTTACACATCTGTCAATGCTCTTCTTGAGTTGACTGTGGATCAGAACATCATCCATAATGACAAATGACTCCATCAAGGTCCTTCAAGATGTTTGACATTGTACGCTGGAATATTTCTGGAGCGGAGCTTATTCCGATGGTAGAGCGGTTGAAACAAAAACGCCAGAGGGTGTTATGAACGTTGTAAGCAACTTTGATTCTGTGTCCAAGGGTATTTGCCAAAATCCACTGTTCGCGTCAAGTTTTGTGAAGATCTTGCTCTTTCCCAACTTCGCAAGACTTTCATCCACTGAAGAACATCTTATGAATCTCTCGTTTAACACGTTTGTTCAAGTGAGTAAGATCTACGCACACTCTGACTGCTCCACTAGGCTTTGGTACGCAACTATTTCCGTACAACAATCCGTTGGTGAGTCACAGGTGAAATACTCCTTGTTGATCATCTCTCCTCTCCGATTTCAGCTTTCGAGTCTTTAATCCAGCATAGGATGGGGGATTCTCCTTAGTGCCAATAAGCAGACTGGCTTTGCATCTGGGCGCACTGTTATATTATGTTCAGTTTTCATTGCCCAGCCTGAGAATAATCCTGAAATTCACCTTTGAAGTTGGGGCTAATGTTGTACGCGTAGGCCTAGTCACCTCGTCGCTCTCTGCGACAAGTCCCAACTTGATGCATGCTGAACGGCTGAGTAAGGAATTTGGCTGATCCTTTATGATGTAAGTGGCTCGGTTATTTCCCTCTCTTGTATTGGGAAGCTTCAAATGTTCCAATTACTTAAGGTTATTTCCACCTGGCCCACATGGCCCACAACGAAACTTGCTCAGTGTTGCGCAATACGTCATGGTTGAGCCAATGAACCTTGTCACTGATAATGACACCGCTAGCACCAGTGTCGACTTGAAGAACATTTTTGGTTTTACCATTTACCTACGCTAATTTCAGCACTCCCAGTGGTCACTACTTGTCATGTTGGATTTTATTTCACCAAGAAATGAATATCAATGCTCCAAGATCCTGTTCTCGTTGACGTGCGAGCCTGTAGGCTTACCACTGCGACAAAACTGCTTGAAAGTCGCACGTTTGTGACACTTTTGCATGTTACATTTTGGCAGGACAAACCTTGCGTCCTGGTCGGTGACGACCCACCACTTACAGTATCAGGTACCACTCTTTGCGGTTGTTTGGGTATGGCTACTACGTTGCGGTTTTCCCTTTTTTCCGGGATGTCTGTTACCCTTCTGGCCTGATGCATAGTGTTGGATTTCCTTTTGTTTTACATAGTCCTAGCATTTTTGTGTCTCCACGAACCACATCACTATTTTGCTTCCGTGCTTCAGCTGACGACATAATTGTACAGCGTACCTACTAGTTTGAGATTTAAGGCTTTGCCTGCAGAAAGTCCGAGATAACTTCGCTTTCTACCCCCTACACATTCTGTCCCTAATTAGGTTCCTCCTTTAATGCACCATAATTACAGTCGTCGGCTAACGGTACAAAGTCCTGGATGAAGGCATCAACTGGTTCACCAGGCATCTGGTGCCATTTGTTGAATTTTGCTCTTTCAACCATAATGTTCTTGCGAACTTCATAATTCCGTCTAATGCAGCCTTAACTTCGTCATACGAAGCTGTCGTTTCATCCACGCGCTGAGGGTGGTGGAATATCGCGGCGCATTCACCCATGGCATACAACAGCACACTTACTTGCTCCCGCGGCGATTTGTTTACAATACAAAGCTTGTCGATAGCGCTCAATCGACGTTCCATTTGGGCCATACTCCGTTTGTTTTGGTCCAGTGGAGCCGTGAAACTTCTCCGGGAGTGGAATATTTCGTGCTGTTTCTGCTCAGCAGCCATGTTTTTGTGGGTTTATCACGCGCTGTCACCATATATTATTCTAGAAGAGACACAAACGATCATTCCATGTTACTTGTTTATCCAGTACGTAATGGCGGACGGTAGTCCTCGTTCAGTCATCGAGACCCGAATGTGCTATTGGGGCGCCTCAAAAACAATCCCCCAACGACCTAACTGTGATTGCCTAATCCTACATATAGGAAGCGGCAGAGCCCGCTGGGTCCATTCCAAATCCCTACAAAATCTACAATTTGATCACGAGAATAAATTGTACACGCTGATAAATTTAAAATACATTTGATATTAATAATGAGCCATATTTAGGGAAATATTGCTCTCGATATAAGCTATTTATTACTTGTTTCGTTTCGGGAGAATCCTCTCTACTCGCTAGCATGATGATCATCTTTTATTTTGAGTGGCTTGGCCTCCCTATATCAGATATCGGGTACACATGGCACAATAATTGCGAAAATGGCCCTATCCTAAAGGCCCTTTTCCGAATTTACCCAGACAAGGAACAGTGATAAACACAGCCACAACAAGCTAACGACAATAAAAGAAATATTACCATTCCCATTCAGCTAATATCACGTTTATAAGCCCATACCAGGAAACCGATTTTTTTTTTTTTGGCAATCTTCTACTTTAGGGGGTTTTATTTCAAAGTACCTGATACTCGGCTATTTTCCCTCCTATATTTGATATCTGCAAGTTTGGTTTAAAAATATCTGAACACTATTGTCGAGCCTATATACCATTTTTAATTAAAACTATAGCTTTGGACTGTGGGCATGGCCTTGGTTAGTACCACTAATACTAATTTTCTTTTAATTTTAATCCTGAACAGTGACTTCTAAGTTATTGCAGCTTATTTCTAAAAGTAATTAATAGGCCTACGAATGTTTACACGGTCTGTGTCGTAATAGTTGGGGCCACCCTATTTTGGGAAGGACGTTTCCATTGGCACTAACTTCTTTGGGTTTAGCAATAGTGCTTCAAGATAAATAATTGTCCAACTGTCATAAATTTGGGGCTTATTTTAAAGCCTATTTATTCTATGTCAAAAATGCATTATTTTTTTCACATAACGTTTATCGTTGTCGTTTAATAGGCATATGATAACGAAGTCAACTGTGGAGGAGCTGCGGTGGGGTGCAGGAGCCGCGGTGCAGCCTCCTGTGTTAAGTCTATGTTAATTTGGTTTTGACATGCTTACTATTTTTTAAATGGTTGTAAAAAAATGCAACAACAGTGATATGGAGATTTGTTTCTCCTGCACAGTTCCATACATATCTTAGTATAAAATTCAAGTACTTAAATCAAATTCAACCCTATTTAATTAATTCATTAAGTTGATTTAATTAACAGTTAACAACAGCCTGCAAGTAAAGCGATTTGTTTTCGAACTATACGAAGCATTACCCACCACTAAATGTTTTAAGTCACTCAAATACAGTTAAATTAAAGTACTAAACTAACTATTTAACTAGACTATTCATTCCTTATTCCATTGTTTAAATATTGCCTAATTAGTACCAATAACTAATTAATGTACTAATTTAACTCCTGGAATGAAGGCATCACTGGGTCAACCAGCATGCTGGTGCCGTTTGTTGAATTTTGCTTCTTCATCATATGTTCTTGCTAACTCATATATCCGTGCTAAGCAGCTTAACTGTCATACGAAGCTGTCGTTTACATCCAGCATCTGGGGTTGTGAGAATATCGTCGTCGCATTCACCCATGGCATACAACGTAAACACTTAGCTTGCGCACTCGCGATGTGGTTTGGTACAGACCAGAAGCCTTGTCGTACGCGTGGTGGGGGGAGTGTCGAATCACGTTATCCATTTGTGCCATAACTTCCTTTTTTTTTTGTCCATTAAGCCTTGCAACTCAAAAAATCCGGTAGTGGAATATTTCGTGCTTTTCTGCTTCATCCATGTTTTGGTTTTTTGTGGGGTTTATACGCCTGGGGGGTGCACCATATTTATTCGAGAAGATACACCCGATCATCAGCATTGTTACTTGGTTGTAGTTCAGGTACGTAATGGCCCCCCGGACGGTAGTCTCTCGTTCAGCCGAGACCCGATGTGCTATGGGGGGGCGCTATCACACCTACTGTGATTGCCTATACTACATCTATGAGTCGGCAATCCTCTCGGCGACCTTCCATCCACAAATTCTAACAAATTTGATCACGAGATAGCTTGTACAAGCGGATAATGTAAATACAATTTTGATATTCACTAATGAGACCCAATATTAGGGAACTATGGCCCGATTAAAATAAAATCTATTTATTACTGTTTTCCGGGAGAATCCGCTAAGCGATAGCATTATGAGCATCTTTTATTTGAGTGGGCTTGCCTTCCCTATATCAGGCATATCATGTACATATGGCACAATAATTGCGAAAATGGGGGCCCTATCTAAATGCCCTGTTTCACGAATTTACCCAGAACCAATGAAAACTATAACCACAACCACAACGACTACGACAGATAAAAGAAATTTTATACCAGTCCATTTTCCCAAATTTAAAAAAAAAACAAACATCCCCAACCCCTTAAAAGGTATCCTTTCTAAGCCCCATAACCCCGGAAAACCGATTCTGTCTGTTTGCTATCCTTTCTCTTTTATCGGGTTTTATTTTGTATTCAAAGCTAACCTGATACTAGGACTCGCTAGTTTTCCCTATAATTTTGATCTCTGCAAAGAAGTTGTTTAAAAATAAGCTGAACAATATTGTCGAGCCTAGATACCATTTTTAATTAAAACTATAGCGTTGGGGGACGGTGCATGGGACCTTGTTTATAACTAACACTATGGGTTGTTCTTGGGTGTAATTTTGTAGCCTTACAGTGGACTTCTAAGTTATTGCAGCTTTATTTGTGCTAATATTAATTAATAGGCTAACGAATGTTTACGGTCATGGTCGGTATAGTGTGGACATAGCCTGTTTGGGAGACGTTTACATTTGGCACTAACTTCTTTGGTTTTAGCAAAGTGCTACAAGATAAATAATTGTCATAAATTTGGGCTTATTTTAAAGCCTATTTATTCTTTTTTCAAAATGCATTATTTTTTTTCACATATACGGTTTTATTTATTATCGTTGGTCGTTTCTAATGAAGTGCAAATGATAACGAATCACTGTGAGGAGCTGCTGCGGTTCAGTAGCCGCGTGCAGCCTCCTTGTTAAGTGTAAAGTCTATGTAATTTGTGGGTTTTTGAACATTCTCACACTATTTTTTTCAAATGGTTGTAAATGCAAACAACTAGTGATATGGAGATTTTTTCTCCTGCACAGGTTCCATACATATCTTAGTATAAAATTCAAAGTACTTCCAAATCAGATCAACCCTCTTTAATGTTAATATAATTAACTTGGATTTATTAACATTGATAACAGACAGCCTGCAAGTGAAAGCGATTGTTTTGCGACTATACGAGTGCCATTTAACCACACCCTCCCAAAACCCAGAGCACCCGAGAACTACAAACTACCTGTTTTAATGTCACGTCAAATAAAAAAACAAAAAACAAAAAAAAAAAAACAGGTTAAATCTTAAAGGAACTAAACTAACATTTTCCTTTTTCCATGATTTAAATAATGCCTAATTAGTACCAATTAAACTAAGTAATGTACTATTAACTCCATTCATCAATTGTGGAAATAGGCCGATCGCATGTGAGACGTTGGTCAGTAATTTCATACTAAAAACGAATACAAACAGGATCAGGATTTGCTACTTTGCTTTTTATCAGAGAAGACATTCAAATGAAGTAGCTGGTTCCAATACAAGTGTATGGTTCAAGTGCAAAGACCATTTAATCACCCATTTTGGTATCATGCTGACATAGTAATGTTTTAATTATAGCGAAGAATACCCATATTATTTTAACCGCCCTGTAATTGTTCACTTTTAAAGTGTTGGGGGGCATCTGTTTAAAGTACGAAGGTGTGTATCTTCCTAATAATACATTACTAACTGATGCAACAAATTTCTTACAATTAGATGAACCTCAGCCCACAAACAGACAAGTCTGATTATATAAGGTACAAGCCTAAAACTACTACAATAAATATGGGCAAACAATAAATGTACAATTTGTGGAATATCTACAATTCATACCACACCCACCTTACACAAACTACTTTGGTTACCGCCTGATCCCTATCTTGTTCTTACTTCAGTCTTTCTTAGTTCTTGCCCTTCCTCTATTTTCCCGATGTACCCTTCCCAATTCCCCATCACCCGAATCCATCCGCCCAGGTCCTGCAAAATTATGCGGGATTTCGTCTTTAATTTTCGGCGCTATGCCTGAAGGGTTGTTAAGGGCCCGATATTCTCGTGGTGCGGGTTGCTATAGTTTCGGGTTGCCTGGGGGGGGTGCATTTGGGGGGTCGTTTAAGTCTCGGAGGGCCCTGGGATGGGGATAGGGGGAACGGCAATATGATTTTATATTTGATATTCCGGTGGCGTATTAAACATTTAATTGGTCCGTCCTCCCTGTCTCTTTTGTCATTTCTGTGGATGCGGAATCCCTCCCCCCCACGGTTTAGTAACCATTTTGGCCACGGCCTTATTTTACTTGTCAATAATCTGAATGTACAGAATTTTCTATGGTTGAAAGGCTATAGTTCTGCCTGTAAAATATTTAAAACAAAATTACCTTTCAGAATACTACTTTGTCTTTAAGATTTTTTTCAATCATGTACATATTAAGTGACAAAATGTGTTTATTGTGTGGGTTTTTTTGCACCCTATATGTTTTCTCGCACAACTCCTGTAGTCATCATGGCAGCATTGCAATAAAGAGTCCTTACAAGAACAAAAAAACAAAACCTTCAGCTTAATTCATTCAGAAAAGGTGGATGGTTTTTACATGTTTTGTACTCATTTTAATCTATCTACAAATACAGAAATTGATGAATTTACTTGTTTTGTCCATGATGTAAACGTTAGGGGTGTCCACTAACGATCACATGACCTTACAACTTACCGGTAGATCGCTTAAAGCACAGATGGTTATCGGTCAATATGACTTTTAGCTACTTTGAATTTACATAAACTACATGGCATATACAATGACTAAAGTACCCACATAATCCCAGCATCTACCAGCCGATAGGCTTATTCTCGCAAAATGACGCCAAATGGAAGCTTCGTTAAGAAGGTGTGTTACACTAATAAAATAACCACTATATCTCTTCATGATATCTCCTATCATGATTACAAGCCAAGAACATCACAAGGATCGCTCACTTAACATGATAAAAAGTCCTAAAGTATTTTAAAAGAGTAAGGATTTTAAGCTTTTGCCGAGCAAATGATTTAGATGTTGTCCATTTTAGGTTAATGTTTAAAACACGTTCGAAATACCCCGGAAGATACGCCCAGGATGAGACGTCCTTAAAATTTGCTAACAATAAAAAATAACCCATATATTAGCTTTATTCCTTTCGACGATATCGTCCGATCAAAGTATGGGTCTCGGGGCGAGGTCCCCGGGGATGTCGGGTCCCGCCCGATCATCTCGGGTCCCGGGTAAAAAAAATCCCTACCCGATTCCAGAAATTTCCCTACTATACAAAACCTGTGCTAAACTGCACTCAACACTCACTAGGATCTGGCCACAATAGTGTCCACTCAAGTACTAAATCCTTAGAAATTTTCCAACTGAGTAAGGTTAAAATAATCCTCAAAACCAACACGCCATGCCTTTCAACGGGTCTCTCTGACTTCACCATCGTCCAAACAACGCGAGCTAACTACGAGCTGCGACATGATTCTTTCTGCTGAAACGTCGCTGTGTGGTTTTTCCACGACTCACATCATCATGATCATGAAGGGGCTTTTCTCCTAGAGAAAAAGGAACATAATTTTTCATTAGCAGACATAAAATGTCGCGGCCCATGACACAATAATCATCAGCCAAGGACACTTTCGGTTAGAAACTGGCCAGTTTTTACTTTCTTAATGACCTGGAGAAGTAAGTGTACTTCACCTTTTAATAGTAAAAGCACCTGTTTTGGTTCTACCGATACGTGTAGAACTGTAGAGCCAGTTATAGTGTATTTCATCAAGTGAGGTTACAAATCGGGACAATCGGCGGGACCCTCCCGAATTCCTGGACTCGCTTCAGATCAAGTTCTGGTGACTTGGTCAATGGCATAAGTTTTAAGTAAAACGTTTAACTGTAATTCTTGTTAAATACTACTTTAATCCATTTTTCAAAATTTGAAATATTGGGTCCCGGTACTCGCTCGTGCAAAAAAAATCGGGTTCGGGAATCAAATGACCAGAATTGGTGGAGACCCCTAGATCAATACACAAAGGGGCGAAATGGTCGCCACTTGGGTGATAAAAGGTCCTAAAAGTAGTTGAAGAGCAGAAGATTTTTAAAAGCATGTCTTTTGGTCGCCAAGCAAATTACGTAGTTCTTCTATGTAAACAAAATTGGCTGGTAAAAGTGACAGGCCGTCCGCGTGCGCGCTCTTGCCCCTTTTTCTGCCCCATGACCCATTGCGGTTCCGATTAGCGATAAACGTTATCGAACAAAGAAACACACACACACCCCTGCTTGACGCACGGGAACCTGTTATAAAAATGTAGGCCACAATAGATTTAATAACAAATGTTCATAAAACAAATATAAATTTGTAAAGAGCAATCCTTACAGTTCCCATGAATTTAACATAAAATTATTGAAAATACAGAAGTCCTTACATGCCACAAGATCTGAATTATTGGATTAAATATTTGCTTCACACTGTGGTTGTTGTTATTTGTTGATTGTTAAATAAAATTCACATTTCTGCAAAAATGAATGACTCTCAAATACCCTTGTGGACTTGACTTTCTGATTTCCGACTATTACAGAAGAGAATTTGATCCCGACCACTCTATTTTGACTTCATACATCTAGTATCGTGTCCGCTAATTCTTGTCCTGTTCAGTAAGAACATCTGTCTGAGCGTGCATTGAGGTTTTAATCTCTGCTTCATAAGACAAACCACTGGTATTGTTTTTTGATGAGAAAACTCAATGTTGTTTGGTCTTTGGCGGTGTGCATGAACAAACGATCTATGTTTATAACTTAATTATTCTGTAATAGAGATTAGAGAAAACCGTGATAACTCGCACTGATGTCCGCTTTAATTGAGCGTGCACGCTCTATCCAGCGATGTACGTGATCGCCGATGGAGGCGTACCGCTTCATCGAGCGGTACGCTTGATCGAGCGTTTGGTCCCGACGATCATGATGATTGTGCCACGCCGAACGGGTTCCAAATTCAGCAGATTATAGTTATCCACTATAGCTTTTTCGAGATATTCGTTCATGCATACCTTTTCTTTTTCTTCGTAGTGAGAGGGCGATCTAGAACCTCTAATTATTCAATCTGGCTTAATTTCTTTCTCATTTCCTTATTTCTACTGCCAAAAGTCTCTCTTCATAAAGGTCACTTGCCATGCTTGAGGCGTTTCAGAGCGAATTTGCACTTTCACGTCCGCGATATTTTACTAAAATACCTGTTAAAAAAGGATCAGTTTTGAGAACCACCAAACCATTGTTGAATTGATGATAGATAATCTACCGGTACTCTGTGTAAAAACGTATAAATAAGCAATAAATAAAGACATAAAAAATATGCTGAAAATTTTTGTTTTTTTCTTCCTTGTTTTCTAATATCAAAATATGTGATTTATAAATATTTTGGCTTCTCTGATCCTCCTAACTTTGCTTCATATTAAATATTTCATTTATTGCACAGGATGCTATTTTCGACATACGTTAATTTCAGGCACCTGTGGGTTTCGATCATCACGATATCGTTAAGTTGGTCAAGAATACGATGCGGAATTGGCACTGGACTGAACGGACAGGTTGGCTGTACGAATCATTTATAATCCATTGGAATTCTCTGATTGATGTCTACAAGTTCTGCAACGTGGATTAAGAAATGTTCTAACAGTTAGACCATGGCTAATTGTTTATAAACACAAATCTGGTGTGGGAATGTAGTACAATGCATTCTTGCAGTACTGCACGACAAGTATGACATGAGTTGCCAGTCTGGAGACTGGAGTGTTCACTTTGCTTAGTTTGACCACTTGTCACTGACACTGTCACTGTCATTCACTTTTGTAGTTCGCAATCGGGCTGTGGGTGGTTCGCAATGCAACCCAACAGAGCATTACTTTTTATTTTTATCCAGGGTTTGGCACTAAGGGTTTTTGAACACAAGGGATCCAGTGACCGCGAAACTTTAAGAGGTCCCGAGAGGATGCCGTTTCCGGTTTTTCCGGAAACCCGGGTTTTTTAACAACCCCAAAAACGTCCGGTTTTTCCGTTTTTTTGTTGTTTGTACAGTTTTCAAAAAACCCGGTTTTTCCGGTCGTCGGTTGACCAAATATAAATTAAAGAAGTGGGATTTAGCGCCACGAGCATTATGCATATACGCTTCCCCTCCGGCAACTGAAAATTACACGTGTCGTTGGTGGTTTCCGACTCGATCGACATACCATACCGTACCATTCTACAAGAAAATTTATGACGGGTACGTAACGATCATCCTACAGGTAGTTTAGGTACCGGCAACGTAGGGTTGTATCCCCGGGGCTTCAAACTACCGTTGCGGACTATAATCTCACTCCGCGAGCACATGACATGGCCATTTCAAGAAGCCCCTCTGCATGCAAACGTTAAATCACACATATGCCCCACTGAGCAGTCTACGGGAGAATGTTAACTAAGGCACTTTGTGGACATTAGTATCAAGCGATACTCACTTTGAAGCCCAAACTGCAATTTTATCTTCGGATCCTTGGGAAGGTTTTTATTAAGCAGCAAAACGGCCAGTTGTTGACAGTCTGGTGCCGGATTAGTGACGTAGTAGTCTGTGATTTTTTGTTTTTGTGTGAACAGTTGCCAGATTACACAAATTTTAAGCAAGAGTTTTCTGATTGAAAATTCTTTGTTAGCTGTGGAGCGCCACATGGAGAGCGACTGCCGCCGTTGATTCTGATGGATTACAGATTGCCATGTCGCTAAAGCGTTCTAGGTATGAATCAGAGGGTATGGCCTACGTCCTCATTCTGATTGTGTAAGAAATAAAATCGCCCAGATAAGTAAATCAATTTCCGTTAGCAAAGATAGGAAATCACAATACTATAGATGCATTGACTAAAAACTGCATGCATGTAATATAGGAGTTACATGAGGAAAATTCGACACTCGTGGACACTCGCGAAACAACTTTCTTATCTTGTGACTTTTGACACTTGGCTTCTTATCCAGTGACAGCCATTAATAAATCTTGCGACATGCGACAGCCCTAGTTATTTTGTTCAACCCATTGTAGACCCTTTACTACAGACTGGGTCCCAAAAAAAACCTATACAATCAAAGATTAATTTTTTTGGCCAAAAAAGTAAGTTCATCTAACTGGAGGTTTACTGATTTCTTTTTAGGAGTGTTCCAGCTTTCATGAGATTTTTAGTTGGTGTAATTGGGGGTCTGTCAGGGTTATGGCTAATTATCTTAGACAGTTGAAAAAACTGTTGGGCCAGTTTGGGCTATCCTGATATCAACAATTGCCAGGGGAAAATCAGCTTAAAGACATTCTTTATTGAACTAAATTAAAAAGTAGGTAATATTAAAGTGCTTGGCTTTTGTGATTAAACATAATTTATAATCGTTATAATGTGGCAATTGCTAATAAATACACGCAGCATGTGGAAATCAATTCCACCAGTCTTATTGTCTCAGCTTTACTCAGGTTTCAGCCGAAAGGTAGAAGGTAGAACCATAAACCACCTTTGTTGAAAGTTCAAAAATGAGACCTTTGAACACCAACCAGCCTTTTCCTTTATTGCTCTTTGTTGAACCCACTGCTTTCTTCATCATATTTCTCCCTGGCATCTTAGAGGCAGTGGGAAATAGGGGGGGAAGGGTAAATTGTCCATCCACATTAGAGCGTTGTCCACACATTGTCCCCCAACAGACTTGTAGGGACGTACATGAGGTTCAGCAGGCAATTCCCCACATTTCCATGAATGTTCATGATTAATGTCCCCTAAGAGTAGCCCCCCTCAGTTCACCCCCACAGAATAATCTGGGCTGGTGCTCTTCACGAAAAATATTATGATTAGGTCAATGCAGGATAATACATTCACACTGAACTGTACAATATTCTTTGGTTGAAAGGGTTTAATCACAATAGACTCCCATGATGTTACAACCACCTTATGTACCTTATAGTTCTTGACCTGTCCACGTGCAAACTGGCCCAAGTGTTATTTTAATCCTTTTGTTTCAACTGTCATATCTCACCCTCCGCTTAGGGTCCACCAAATGGATGGAATAAAGCGAGGATTTAGCTTGGATCTTGTCTAACATATAAAGTTTCAAAATTATCTGGCCAAAAGGGCACAGTTTTATATTTTTATAATTGTTCGTTGATTGTATAGTTCTTTAATGGGACAGGCTGTATAGTCAATGAAACAAATGGAGTTTCATCAATATATGAGTCACAACTTGGCCTCGAATCATTCATTGTGAAAACTGAAGGACTACAAAGTTGTTGCCCCTAAATACTGCTATTAAAGGATACAAAATAAGGTGAAGGCATGGAAGTTATATTTGAGTTGAAGTTGCTGTCGAGATTTTGGAAAAGTGATAAAGTATTATGTTAATTGTTCATTATTTAGTGTATGCAATATTACATCTTAAGGCATGTTGAATACGCTACTGCCCTTATATGTAGTATATTCAACAAAGTTTATAACTAGGCCTACCTATTACACAAACAGGGTAATTGCAAATTTAATTTTTTCGAAGGTTTGAAACTAAAGGGGTTTTAAAAAACATTTTGCTTGAATATGAGGACTACGGGAGAGAAAACCTCCTCTGGAGCAAAGGCATATTTAATGGTAAGGCCTAGCTACGCTAACCACCCCTCCCAAGGCAACTTCTTCACATACACAGGATGGGATCAGGGGGGTCGTAACGCACAATTTTTTTGGAGTGCGGACTTGAAAAACGTAACAAAGGTGTTCTTAAAAAAAGAAAATTGGACTTAATTTCTGTCAAAGGCACCTAACCAATGAAATGTCACTTCTTGATCATTTTCCCGACCAAAAAGGTGGACTTCTGGTCATTTGGTTTTAAATATCGCCTTTTTTATCTAAAACAAAATATCCCACAATGACCATTTGCAATGGAGCCCCCCCCACCGTATGGAGCTTCGATGAGAGTGCTTGCATAGTTCCCACTGAACATTAGTTTTTTACGGTATTATCAAGTTTTCCATTTGCCACACTGTCATATGATGCGCGCTCCAAAGCTAAACAAACACTCAATTTCCATTAGCCTAACCAATCCCACAATGAGAAATAATGAATCCTACAAAATATTGGGGTATTGCAAAAGCAAATACAATAAGAGTAGTGTATTCTATTTTGTATTTTAGATATATGTCGTAGTTCCAATGTGAATCAAGGTTATTCTCTACAATATAAAACGAGTGAAATTGCATGGACTCCCTAAAATAGTAAACATCACTCCTAACAAGAGTTTGCTTCTACTCATTTTTTCATTTTGTCCCCCCCCTTTTTTAAAAACTTCTCAAAAAGCAAAATACCTAAAAAACTAGTTAGGTTATTCTAATTGGTATTTTGTTTACTATGGCTCGAGGGTTATCCCAATGTACTTCATCAGCTCTTTTCATTATTGAACTGAAGCGAAAAAGTGGATCATTACCAAAGATAAGGTGTCGTTGGGCTGATTTCATCATTTCCATCCCTTGTTAATATCATCGATGAATCGAGTCCTTTGTATTCATTCAGCGGCCTATGGTCGGAGTGCGTGCCTCTCTGCCGGGGAGCAGCTATCTCCATCTGTCATCCCCTGCTCGTGTCTCCCGGTCCTGTCTGCCTCCACTCTAGTCCGCTGGGTGTGCTCTTGCCTGGTCCTCACAAAAGACCACTCTCGTCCCAGGCTCATCCTCTCCGCTCTTTTAATTATCGGACGATTCAGCACTGTGTACCTATCTTTATTTCATATTAACAGAATGATAGGATATTAGTTCTGATATGATGTTGAACATTGCATTGAAACCATTGTCGAATATTCGCCTTTTGGTAATCAACATTGCTCTTAGGCCCACAGGGCGGCGCCAGGGGGGTGGGCAGGGGGGCGAACATCGCTTATGGCCTAAAACTATTCCCCTTTAAACGCTGCCGTCCTTTTAACAAACTCAAAGCGTCGTGTAAGCTTAAATGTTATATTAATTATACCATTTCCATAATACTAATAAAGCTATTTGCCAACTCACTGGCCAATGTACAAAGCCAAAAAGAATGCATTCAACGACAATCATCCATGAAACATAGCTTGACCATTTTTTTAAGATGATATTGTCCTTGGCTTGTATACTTCACTGATGCTATTTAAGCTCGTTTGCCAAAAAGATGGGAAATGGTGCCATATTTTAATTGGTGACAAATCGGTGACTGCCCGGACGTTGACTGCAATGTGCTACCCACCCAAAACCCTTGCTTTGCGAGTTTTCGTACTATCTAAATCCCAGATTGCAACAACAATTACAACATTGGTAACGCTAGATGACCGAAAACCATAGCCACCATATACAAACCCCTGACACATAGCTTCAAACCTTATAAAACAGCACCACACAATAATAACGACGTCTAAATCGAACAGGCTCCCATCACTGATGTAGCTGATCAATGTACATATTGCCAATTTAAAAACAACATAGCACCCAAAAAAACCTTTTGTACCCAACAACCGACCGATATACATTATTCCTGGTGACCCGTCATTAGTAAGCGACAACAAGACCGATCTTTGATCAATGTGCAATGTTGTCGTGTGTGTTTCGAACTATTTATTGCAATTTTTTTTGGCATGTTACATTACAAATACGACGCAGGTTTACTGCTCAGAGCCATTTAAAGGCTATTCTCCCACTCGGAACACTGCTGAAACTAAGTATATGTAAAAGATCATTTCCAAGTCTCATAATTTGGTCCATTGTTAAATGTGGTCACGTGGGCTTGGTACAGGGTACTCTCGAAATCGACCACTACTACAGGCTCTGTGTAAGGCGTTGATCAGTGAGCGCGCGATGTGTGGTATGCAGGGTTTTGCCCGTACTTTGTCGGTAGGACAAATGGAAAATTTTTAAATTTGTTGAACGGACTGGTGATTTACAAGCAGCGAGAATTAAAAAGATAAGAGTTAAATGCAACTGGTCATGGTTTGAAGAGAAGATGACAACGAACGATTTGATCGCGTACATGAGGAAACGAACCAAGCTGGACTGTTCCCATGCATGACATGGATGGACCGTCACCATGATCACTGATCATGGTGTAGAACCGTGCGAATTATGGATCGTCGGGAAGAAAGCGATCAAAGCCTAAAGGTCACGCAGATAAAGGTGTACATAAAAGAAACGGGGAGGTATTGAAAAATGCATAAGAGTTACCAGCTGTTTTTTCAAGCCGCTGTTGTGAGGAATTTTGAAACAAACATGAGAACCATTCAGCTGGCAAGGCTAGGTAGACATGATGTAAGTCAGCCCAGTCATGTCATGCCAGGTTGATCATCTTGTACTCTTGATTATCATGACCTCTGATTTGAAAGTGACATTAATTGTCAACAGATACTCATATTTTCAATGAAAAATTACCATCCTGTTTGAAATATCCTGTATTTTTTTCAAAGAACTTTGTACTCCATCCCACCCATCAAAAATAAATTGTCAAATCCTTTCTTGTACAACAAATTCTCAGTAATCTTGACTGTAGAAACAATGGACTCTGACCAAGCCATACCAGCCCTGACCAAACCCTGACCAAAATTTGCAAGAAGTGAAACAATTTTACAAGATTGACATATTCTTGACATCCTGAATGTAGTACTCAATCCAGCAAACTGGTTGTCAATGATGTCTTTCTATTGAAAGCATTTCTTAATTGCTATATACAAAGGATGATGACGGATTGAATTACATTATTGTGGTGAGTTTATTTACTTATTCTATTAAATGATCAGAGAGATAGCCACCCTCTATTGACCATATTTGTGTATCTGCATGGCCACAGTGTTCATCCTGGCTCACACTAAACACAGTAGGGGTACTGCAATGTATATTAACTACGCAAAATGGCACATTTTTGAATTCCTCGCATTCAGTTGGTGTTGCCTTCAATGTTGCTTGAGACCGCAACGAGCCAAAATTATTAATTATTATGGTTTTATTGGAGTTTACGTAGCAGTGTTTTTTGTTTGTTTTTCTTAATTTTTGGGGTTGTCTATATTTTTTCATACTGTAAGATGCGATCAGTGATTTATCCGAATACTTCCAGGGGGCCGATTTTTTTAGGGGTGCAGGTCTTTGAAAAAGTAGCCTTTTTTAAAGGGCTTACCCCCCCAAAATTGGACTTTTTTTACTTTTTGAACATCTCATCACCAAAAGTGAGCTTCTTGGTCATATTCCCGAACTGTTGGATGGACCGTTTATATCAAGAAATCAGCCAAAATGGTCTTTTTGGTGGAACCCCTGCATCCCACCAGAATACCTTTTATGTACCTATGACTCAATTTTGCATTTTTGACATACACTCTGTTAACATAATAAATATGCACATAATTAACACCTGCATTTCATATACGCTCGCACATACAGAAGCTACTTATAGGCCTACATTTTTGTAATCATTAGTATAGGTCTAATGACCTGGAATATCACCACACAAATCATACTGCAGTCAATACTGTAAAAAATGTACTCACAATAAGTTTCAAGAGCATTTTCACCTACTGTTTTTTTTTTGTTGTGTTTTTGTGTAAATGTGACAACTCAACATAAGTACCATAACGGCAATAATCCTCAGCACATTTTTCCCAACAAACTATATAGGCCTACATCAAGACTGCAGATAAGAATTACAAGATTCACAAGTCTCACAGGGCCCCATTCAAGGTTTTGGGGTGTATTCTTTTTTGCCATTCTTGTAAATCTTGACAGTCAGTGAACTTGACTTGTATAGATATTACACAAGGTTTCAGATCAGGGCTCCTTTTAAAGATCTGAGATATTCTCTTTGTTCTACACCCAGAAAAGCCAGCATTGGCCCATGTGACTGTGTCGGAGTAAAGTATAGTTTGATTGAGTTTAAGTGCAGGTTTTTTTTATAAATTATTTGTTCTTTCGACTTTTGGGTGTCTATATTTTTTTTTTCGTACTTTAGATAAATTTTGATTTACTACTACATTTTGTATAGAACGGCCGTCCCAACATGTTTTAATTTACAAACTTTCAGTTGAAATATAAACTCTTTTAAATTATGCAAATTAGTTCTAACTTCTTATTCCAATGACCCATACCTACTGTGCAAATATTTCCAGTAAGAGCCATAAACCTCCTGCCATCCGGATTCTCAAACGATGTTTCACGCTAATCACTGGTTCCATAGCATGTAACGCCCCCGCTAAAATAAACGCAATTCCCAAAGCATGGTTAACTTTAACTCTGTTTAAAATTTTAGACCACGTTGTTAAACCTGCCTAAAACGTTTGTTCAACGAGACTTGTCGGGGGGTATTTACGCGTGTTTTGCTTCCCGTTTTCATCAAATGCCTGAGATTTTCAGCTATATGTGAAACTCGTGGTTAGACCAGTTTACCTCCTTTAATATTTCTCTTATCTTTTTTTCCCGAGTCCTCGTTCAGTTTCTTCTTCGCCATTTTTTCCTTTGCTTCTATTTCTAGTTTGCATGCATGTGTTTTATTCTGTTTATAAAGTATTGCATGATAGCAAGTGCGCACAACGACATCAAGTTTTAAATAGGCATGGGCTTTTGTCTCCATCATTCAAAAATTCTAAAGCTCTTGCCTATACTATTGCTTACGCGACATTCTTGAAATTTTTACCCCCCGTGGGCTTTATGCGTTGCATTTACACTACGGAAGGCATTGTCTGGCATATAAATATGGTTCACGCACCCGTATCGTTGAATAGGCGAGATAGTCACGTTCAGTGGAGTGATATTTACGGGCGTTGAAATACAGTGGTTAGGCTAACGACATGTTAAAATATGTAACCTGCGGTTTTTTTAACAGTGGGTGGGCGTTTAGCTAACCACAGTTTAGGCCTAACCCCGTTTATTTTAAAACATCCGGTTTAGATACGGCCGCCCTATTTTTAAACTTGTATCATCTAAAATGGTATGGATTCAGCCCTAATCGTGCACGTGAAATTAAAAATACCAGTGTTCTAATGATACAAAATCTCAGGTTTAATTAATTTTGAAAACATCCAATGGGTTTTCTGCAACTCCCAATCTCAAAGTCAGGACATGTTTAAATGCCCATAGGCTCAGCCTATAGCTTTTTATTGAACGAAAACGCAAATGCCATATTGCCAAACATGGCTCACAAATCATTTTCCCAAAGGTCACATTTGACCAACCTACCCACTTGAACTGGGGTTTACAAAGAGCTGGCATCAGCCACGAAATGAAATTATTGATCATGCATAGTAATCAAGCAATAGTACTACCTCTTTGCAGGGAAGCTACCCCATAAAAATTAGCGGTACAAACATTCTCGTTTGTAGGGTGAGCTTTATTAGCTTTTTTTATTCTGAGAGGATATTGCATGAAGCAGAACGCAGCAAGCATCAGGACTCAAATTTTCCACCTGTTCCCATATGTATTCAGATTAAGAGATACACATTCATTAAAACATACCGGTAAACTGTTAAACTATTTTCGGAGTGGTCTTAACATTTATTTTTGAGAAAAGTTTTTTCAATTTAAAATAGATATACAGATTTATTAATCTATAATAATCGTGTAAATGTGACAAATCAACAACATAATTACGCATAAGGTGCGAAAATAAAACCCGGGTTTTACGGGCCCGAACGACCCGATTTTTCAGTTTTTGCAGAATTTTTTTTTATTTTTTTCCCAAATCGTGTAAATCAGCCTGTTTTTAGCCTAAATTTTTATCAAGTTTGGCTGATTTTTTTTTGAAAATGTAAAAAAGTTCATTTTTTTCTCTTAATTTTCAGATTGTGGGCTATTTTATGCAAATTTTACAGAAAAAATTTAAAAAAAAGAAAAAATTTGCCCGACGACCGACCCTACTCTAAGGTCCTCTCGCCCGTAAAATAACTGGGTTTTTCTTTTTTAATGTTAATGTTTTTGAGTTTTTAAAATATTTTCCAACAGAAACTATATAAGGCCCTATCAAGACTGTGCAGATCAGGAATTACAAGATTCACAAGACTCACAGGGCCCTGTTTCAAGCTTGGGGTGGAATTTCTTTTGTTGCAATGCTTGTAACGCTTTCACTGACAGCTTTGGCCGCTGTCAGGAAGCTTTTCCAGACGCAAGGCGTTCTCGGGACGCTGCCGATCTGGCGGCCAGAGGGTGGCAAAAAGATCACACAAAATCCATCACGTCACTTATTTTGGACTGTGGCGGGTCTTCGCTAATGGTGCCTGCGCAAAAAATT
Source organism: Ophioderma brevispina (assembly GCA_023653785.1). Taxonomy (NCBI): domain Eukaryota; kingdom Metazoa; phylum Echinodermata; class Ophiuroidea; order Amphilepidida; family Ophiodermatidae; genus Ophioderma; species Ophioderma brevispina. Next base: position 8,118 of record JAMKCH010074160.1, on the reverse strand, counting down.
TTGTCCTGCCACGTGCCTCTGTTTCGTCAGATCGCAGAACTTTTCCTGAATCTTTAATTCAGTATGGCCTGACACGAACACAATCAAGATTACAGTCGTCGATTCAATTCTCTCACCCGAGGTACGAGACCAGGTGCTGTCCGAAGGTGAATGATCTTGATCGCCTCTTACTTGGCAATGTTTAATACCAGGCCGCCAACGAGGCCATTTATGCCTGGGTGGGACTGCCAACCGCCCCTACGAGTTTGACAGGTGGTTTCCGTATGAACCGGGGTTCCGCCAGTCTGGCTTGTGCGTTACGTCCAAGACTATTTTCCTACTGGCGATGGCGTCCGTGGCCGCGCGCCTCAGAAGTACAACGCTCTGTCCTGTCGCTGGGGAAATTTAGAGTAGTTTGGACGTTCCGGTGCCACTCTCCATTCCCGCCCGGGTTTCCTTCAAAGAATGAACGACCTGGCTTGAGGGGCCCCCGCCATTGTTTCTTAACCACCGACATGTCAGAGGTTCTTCCGTACGGGAAGACCGACTGTGGTGTCCGGTAATGTCTCTTAAATATTACCTCCCTTACGAAGCCCCGTCGTGGTAGGGGTAGAGCAGCTGTTTGTGATAACAACGACCTCCGCATACGGCTGCCCCGCCTCGAAAGAGACTCTGGCACGATGGGTCTGCGGTTATCAAACAGGCCAATGCGGTGAACGCCGCAACATGCTTACGGCTCCTTCACCAGGGCTTGTAGCAAGTCTGATGCCTTTCACCGCGGCTTCCGCCTAGAGCAAATCATTAATACTGTTTGGCTGGCGCTCTTCAATTTCCTTCATTACAACATACATGAATGATATGAGTCCCGAGGCCGGCGTTTTTTCTTGTGCCGTCTCGAACGGCGGGAGCATGATTAGTTCAAGGTAAGTCGCTTCCCGGGACTTTAACCGTAATACTTATATGGTGGATGGGAGCGAAAGTGGGGCCCTTGTTCGGCCTTTAATAGCTTTCGCACTCTGTTTCCAGGTAGGCTTACCCGCGGTACCGCGGCCGCTCTTTGAGGGTAGTCCTCGGGTTCGTTCTATGCTTGGTTTTCTATTCGAATCGTGTTTAGTCTCTTTTCGGACGCGACAACTACGCCTCCCGCCGATGTGGTCTGTGGCAGTCTGGGAAAAATGGGGTTTTTTCAAATGTCGATCAAGTTTTTTTATTATCTCGACATGGAAACCCTAATGAATTTCAAATATGAGGAGTTTGTTTAAAACAGTATTGTTTTTCTTATCTCCTTATTTGGAAATCTCATTTTGCCAATGTCGATCCCTTCCCACCCCGCCCCACTGGTTTTGTCGCCCGAAAGGTGAGCCTATGGGGTTTGCTGAACGAGAAGACATGATGGGATCAGCCGGTGACGTCAGTGGTATTACGTCGCCAGGGGATCCGCCTGAATAGAAATTTGTGTATATTAGTTTTGGGGGTCAGCTTGTTCCCAAAGATTATGCAATTTGTTATATCGCCATGGAAAAAGAGGATTTCCAAATAACGGGAGTTAAGAAAAACAATACTGTTTTCAATCCTCTCTGAAAAATCATAGTTTTCACTCAGTCGTGGATAATGCGCAATCGGTCGATGTGATGGCGCTCAAATCGGGCGATGTCGCCTATCAGGCGACCTCGCGCTAATACGGCTATTTTAATATCGCCCAAATTCGGCGATGTTTTGCTCTTTTACTATCAATTCAGTGCATAGCCACAAAAGCCACGATTCTTCACAAAAAGTTATTTTGCCAATTTACTTTAAAATACAAATATCTAAAATCGCACGGGTCAAAACATTTTCAATCAGGGACTTTTTTCTGCAACATTAGGTAAATTCGATTTTTGTTGAAAGAAATCCACATTTTTGAGAAACGCAACCTGGAGAAAATACGTTTCAACATCAACTTCACAGGGAAATCCCAGTCAACATCTTGAAATATTATCCAAAAATAGTGATAGGTCCTTTGCATATGTTATACATGTAATTTGAATCGGTGATATGACAAGTGGGAAAATTACATTAATTTTAAAAAACATAACTTTTCTATAAGGATTACAAACGAATTTGACACAATATCGCAGTGCGTATTAATCTGAACTGTGAAGCATGTTCCTTCTGCACATAGCGTAGTAAACGCCGAAAGGCCTGACATGAGCAGTAAGAGCAATATGCGATACATCCAAAATGCCATCGGAAAGTAATCCAGCAGCCTTTGAGTACGCATTTATGCCTTGAACCTGGGATTTTACAGAATCATTACTGACTGATTAAAGTGAGTACTATAATCCGAAGTTTTAACAAAAATGGTGGTGTATGATTTTTGGGTTTGGAATATCGAACCAATTCGCGTCGTCGAAATCGGGCGATCGCCCACCGGATTGGAGCGCTTTACCCGACTGCAACTATAATGATGTCCTCACCACCCCAAATTATTGAATGCTTCCTAGTCCCTCCTGTAGATTGACACAAACCAATCAATTCTATTGCATTTCTGGGACCTTGAAACATGTTTTAAAGCGAAAATACCAGGCTAATATGATTAACGAGTTTTGGTCAATCGGCCCAAAACCATTCTGGCCAAATAAAACACAAACTCGGCACACAAACCAATCTACTTTAGAAATTTGAATGCTTTCCGTCTCTCTGTAAAATTGACACAAACAGTAAACCACATCAATTCTATTTGCATTTCCTGGGCCCTTTAAACATGTTAAAGCGAAATGCCAGGCTAATATGCATCTCAACCGAGTTGTCAAATCGGCCCAAAACCAACTCGGCCCCATAACAACCAAACTCGGCCCAAACCAATCTACTTTAGGAAATTTGGATTATGCTAATTAATGACGTGACGTGCTAATTAATGACGTCACTGACGGCAAGCTAGCGTCGGTGAACCAGAAGTTTGTCCTGATGACTCATCACTACTCACAGAAGTTTTATGAAATGATCCAAAAGGTCAAGTTGTACCATGCGCAGGTTCGCTAATAAAATTTTCATCATGGACGGCTTCCTGATCATCTCAAACACCAACGAATGGCATGGGTAAAAACTTGCATACAAAAGGACACCTTACTGAAATCCCTTCCACGAGTTCGAAAACAATTTGGATGTTTCATTCTGTAAAACAGTAAAAAAGGTGCAGAGTTCCATGAGGGAGGTGCGCTTTTTGTGACAATGTCTGGAAACAGACAAGCCATGTTTCACAACCCTGACAGATATACGTATACAAGTGATCTAGCTGTTTTTGCGACACAATTCAAAGCATTCCGACCGGGATTCAGGCATTGTAGCTTTAGGCTTTAGTAAGATATTGACCTGGCAATTGAAAGATGGAATAGCCGTACAATAGCAATTGTCTGTGAGCTGATGACAATATGCTTTTCATGTTTGGTAATGCTGGCAGTAATGTCCGATCCTTGTTCTCAGACCTTCCATAAACTGCCACCTGTCCCCCCTTCCCCCTGGAACTCTTCCTGTTTTACAAAATGTAAACATCAAATTGTTTTCTAACTCGGGAAGTGATTTCAGAAGGTCCTGTTCATTATTCAATTTTTTTTCAATGCCATCATGGTCCCTTTAACAACTCATTTTTATTGTTATGGGGCCGACTTGTATTGGGTCGCGTTGGTTTTGGGTCGAGTGGTTTTGGCGAGTTGGTGTTTTGGGCCGCGTTGGGCATTGGGCCGCTTGACTTTGATATTGCTTCAACTACATACTTACTTTAACTCCTATCGCTTGAATGCAGTTCCGATAATCGTAACTTGAGCTCTCTCATACACATTATATGGCTGCGACGACGTTAACATTGGCTGGACCTTTAGTTTTTACGACCAAATGCTATTCAGGCCAGCGTGCAAATAACAAATCCTTGTGTACTCATTGTAAGAGCACTAATCACAGTGAGGTGGACTTTCCCAAAAGAATTGGCCTCAAGTATGATAGTTTTACTTACATAATACTACTACTACTAACCCAAAGTTTTAAATCCGGGTTTGTCCCCGTCAACGGGGGTGCCGGATTCACCTCACCATTTCAGCAAACGCGCCCTGACTCTTCTATCCATTTCACCCGATTCAATGCATCCTCATCCTCATCAACCTCTCCGAACTCTCCTCCTCCACTTGTGTCTTCCATGTCTTCTTTTGGACGTCCCCTCCTCAAACCGCTCACCTGATCTTAAAATGCTGTCAAGTATTGCACACATTTGTTTTTAACCCGATTCCCGAGGATTCGCGAAAAAATCTTCTGAATTTTCAAGTTCCAGTTTCTCTCTTCTTCTTCTTCTCTTCGTCTTCTTCTTTCTCCGTCCAAAACTTCCTTGGATTGTTATGGTGGCGCAAAACAGCATCCGGTAGGTCAGCCCAGAGGTCCTTGAAGTTGGGACCGCAATAAATCGGGAAAGGCCCACGAGCGAACAACAGAGTAGAGGCATACTGCATGAAATCAGTAACTCATCGATCGCCGGTCGTATGTAGCGCTGTGTTATTCACGCTACGTCAAAACGTCATGTTGCATGATTTTAGGCTCGCATAGAAATACCTCCGTGTAAACCAATGACCAAAACAATTGCTATCTTCTCAAACTACGTCAGAATAAGAAAGATCTTACTTGCCTGTTATTAACTATCATTTTTAAATGGAAATGAATAAAATTATGAATGGTGTATAAACCATAATACTTGCTTTTTCTAATGGTAATACTGCCAATTTTTTGCAAACCAATTTGATAAATTTTACCCACATGGAATCAGACCTCGAATTACAAATAAAACCTACAATGCATTTTGGTGCATTGCATGCTGAAAACTTAACATGCACAAATCAAATGGCACAATGCACAATCATATGTTTCACACATGCGTTCATGGAAAACCTTATAAGCTCGTACAAAAGTGGTTTCCTGATCGATACTTGTTATACTTTTTTAGGCATGATTGGGTCACAACGTTCATAGGGCATGCCTCAAGAAAGCTTGTTAATTCCCTGTGGTAACTATACAGAAGCTACCTGTAAATACAATTTTTATAAACTTTTTCAGTTCATATTTTTTTCTTTTCTGCTCATGTTAAAAATGCATGCTGATATAATGCAAATGAATTGATTATTTAATAATTTACCTGCACACTGTTGCAGTATACAGACTTGACATGCACAGCACAACACGTTACGTGCATTTGTGCACTCAAGTAATGCGAGCTCTGCATATTTTATAACTTTTTCAGTTCATCTTTTTGTTTGGTTTTTTTCTACTCATGTTAAAAATGCATCTGAAATGATGAAATTGATTATTTATAAATTTACATGCCACTGTGCATGTAGTAACAGAAACGTTACATGCACAACACAAAAAGTTACGTGCATTTGTGCACCCAAGTAATTCGAGCTCTGCACGGAATGATTTTCACTTCATCCGGAACAGTTATCTGACCTCAGGGCATTTGTGTTAGAAGCTTGTAAATAAACACCCCTTGAACATATGTGTGGAGTTAAACGTACTATGATTTGCTTTTTTTTTTTTTTCAAATACGGGCTTTCTATTTTTTAAATCTTTTGTTACGGTTTAAAGTTAACATTTGGTATGTGTGTTTTTTGTAATAATGGCACTATTTGATTAAGGGGAACGCGTCTATCCAACCAGGGAAAATCAGGTATAATTTTGTGTACTATAAACACTGAAACGAAATGCAATTACCTCTCGTCAGAGGTGGTAGAGGGTTTTATTACACCTTATAAATATTCATGAGAAATAATAGCATAAGTCCTTTCATTTCCATTGAGTCAAGTTGCGCTTGGACCACAGGGATGATACACATTGATCTATCTGTGAATTTTGAGCTATTTCCTTCCCCGTGCAGTATTTTTTACTACTTCACCTAGCCTCATCGTACCAGAGGCAAAAGTTATCCTTGTTAGCGTAAAGTACCCTTTTATTATTAAACGGTTCTCCAAGAAGAAGGACTTGCTCCTTTTAACAACAACAACAAAAATGGCCGCCGCCAGTAAGTCGGGGTCCATCGTCTTTGACAGACGACGAAATTGCTGCGTTAAAAAATAAGATGCACAAAAAAAGGAAAAAGGAGTTCTCCTTGCGGAAGCTGAAGTGCTCAATTGTGCCGACTGGACAGCTTGTTTGGGCTAGCTTCGTGGTAGGCAGTTCGTCCATGCTAAAACGGATGGGATTTTTAAAAGCCAAGTTACAGTCAGAGCACGATCTTGTTTAAAATTCTATGCCCATTATCTCATAAACATTTAGTAAGGTGTACTAAAAAACAAATACTACATGGCAGTGTCGGGGAAATAGGCATTTATTGTCCCTCGGTACTGGCTACAGGCCTACCGGGGTTGCTCCCCCACCCTTCGTGTTCGGTGTAGGCCTGTAGCCAGTACCTCGGGAAAATAGATTGCACTATTTCCCCCCCCATTTAGTATTTGTAATAATATCCCTCTAACCACATATTTATCTGTGTACCCCCAGACCTCACCAAGACAGACTAGGTCTGATAGATTGGGGATAGAAATTGCATAGCAGCATGTTTTGGTTTTGACATAATTTCACTGTTTACTTTCAAGTTGATGAGTTGCACTACCATACAAAACTAAATCACGGAGCAATACAGATTAGGCCAACTGATGAGAGATGGGCACGCATCACACCATTTTAAGCTTTAATCAACGTTAGTTAGTTATCCAAAGTTTTTTTTTTTTTAAACAAATAATCTGGTTTTGTCCCCCGGTAACAGGGTGGCCAGGTACACCTCACTCACAGCGATACTCTGCTGTGTGATTATTTATGGACAAGAAGAAATTGACCGGATCGCAGCCGCTTCCTGACGTCAATCTCACAGTTTTCGCGTGGTCCTTCCTTTGGCAACCACGCCCACCACGCAAGGCAGCATGTGCCGAATGGCCGCCATTAGCTCTCTAAAGCTGAACGCCCTTGGAGGTAGATCTTCTTTTTCATTCTACAGGTGAAACCAGCTAACCCTCCTCATCATAAATCCGATGGGGGTGACGGTTTAGCCGCCGAAAACTCGGCTCTGGGACAGGTAGTGCTGTTTACCAGGATACTAGTAGCCAGTAGCAGGCCCTCAAAGGAAACCTGACCTACAAAAAGGAAACTTACCTGACAGAAAACTGTCACCCTGTCAACCCTTACTGTCAACCCTTAACTGCCACCCTTAATGATTGGCAGTGCTACTTGTTTGTGATGTATCAATGATATTACAATGCACAAACCGTCTTTTTCTTGATTTTTTTATAAATTGAACAAGGGTATTTCAGTATTTATGTGACATGGACTTATAGTCACAACTAAAATGATTTAGTTTAATTTTTCACCGATATTGACTATTTTTGAGCAATTACAGCATGAAAGCAAACCACTGATGAGCCATGTTGGACATGTTGTACATTGGCATATATACCCCCGGTCTTCATGGGTGACAGTAGGACCCATGGATTTACACACATGTAACGCCACTCCAGTAGGTATTTCCTTTGCATGTTTGTCATGTTTCTGTCTGTCTTGATGCAGAGAAACGGAATTATGACAGAGAGTCATAAAAGTACATTTTTGTTTAAAACGAATGTTTTTCACCTTCAGGTCAGAAAAATGGCATCCAGATCAGGGTTGTCTACTTTTTCCAGAAAATCAATTGTTTCCCCTCTATACCACACTTTATCCAATCACAAAATTTAAACATTGGTTCCGTTCCTATCACCTTAGCAATCAAATTCTTCCCAAATGACCAAAAGACAAAACCTATTCCCCCACCTCAGTGACAAATAACGAATGTAGACAACCCTGCACTAGGGTTTCACACCACTCATACTGGTCCCATTCGTTCTCTGTACAAAATGGGCGAATTGAACCGTAATTTGTCCTCTTTCTCCTCAATGGAGCATCTCAGACCTTAAAGCTAACATTCTTGCTTGAAGATCATCATATTTCCTACCCATCAATCATGAAACTTAGGTTTAGTTTATCCCCAAGACTAGCCCACAACCATGACCAGGTCCACAGCACTTTTTCATTCGATGTGTTCCTGTAAGATTAGGTAACATTTGTTTGTCGATCAACAAACATAACCAATGACAACCTTTT